>WNWK01003687.1:27500-159413 GCA_009830355.1 Cherax destructor
CCTCCGCGTGTCCCTTGGATATATTAGTCTTCTTCCTTGCTCCTCTCTCGCCGCCTCCTCTCCTGCGATGCTCTATCCCCAGTGTCCTTATCCCTGTGTGTTCTTACTCTAGGTATTTTTTTTTCTTGGGTATTTCTATCCTCGGCAGCCCTGTCCTCAGTGATAGTAAAATAAGCTTATTTGTTGAGATTATTGACTGCGAAGATACACCAGTGACTGACAGATATATATACCAGTGACTTGGGACATTTGTATTCCTACAGAAAGAGGACGGTTGCCGGCTATTCAGCACCTCTCAAGTAGCAATCATGAGCCATTAAAATAATTGTATGCAATACTGACAAGATGAGAAAGTAAATTTTTTTTTTTCAACATTTTGGTATCTTTATTTGAAGACGTTTTGCCATTCAGTGGCTTTATCAGTTCAGTACACAAATGATATGCGAAGACAATGTTGACTATATCGACTGTTTTGAATTGATAAAGTCACTGGTTGGTCATACGTCTTCAAATAATAATATCCAGTTGTGCAAGTATATTATCAATGATGAGTTGACTTAGTTTGGTCTAACAGCCTTTAGTATGTCCATTTGTAAACTGAGGAGAGTTACATGGTGATATGGACAAGGCTAGATTGTTGGGGAAGGTGGATCGTAGGTGGGTAGTGGTTGTTGTGGGTATATGAACGACTAGAAGTAAGGTTTGGTGCTAGGGAAAGATGAAGGTTATGCAAGACAAGCCACGGGGAGGAGGGTGGAAATCTTTAGCTCAAGTTCTTTCACAGTTCTCAGTGCGTCATCAGGGGCTATGCATTGTTGCAAGAGTAGCAACGGAAGAAATGAGGGGAAATTTTCTCAAGAGTAGTGTAACGTGGAGTGACACCAACTCCAGCTGATGTCACTCCACGTGGCTTGTCTTTCATTGTTAAGATCACTTGTCTGCGATTGTTTGCATTATGAAGGTTATGTGGAAGAGTGCTGGGCAGGTGTTAGGCCCAGAAGTGAGGTTTTTTGTTTGAAAAGAGAGTTGGAGTCTATGGGGTTTGGATGGTTGTGTGAAGGGTAAGGACATGATGTAAGGGAGGATGAAGCTTAGGGTGATTATGGTGGGGAAGTGGAAGAATTGGTTGGTTAATTGGCTTGAAAGCCTATCGACTACATAAGGGTCGCCAAGGCTGCACGTAACCTGTTCAGCACCAGTTAAGCATAAGTTATTCCCTTAAAAAGGAATTAACGTAACCTCTCAGTGTATATACAGTGCGAGAGGCATACAAATCTCAGTGTATATGCAAGAGGGAGAAGAGTTGTGGGCAGATTATAGAGCAGGTAGTACTAGGGTTGGAAAATAGTGCTTGTTGGAGGCAAGGGGTGAGTGAGGGGTCTGGTTGAGGGGTGCCTGGTGGGTAGATGGTGTCTTCTTTATTACCCTCGGTCCTCTGACCCCTCTTCTCCCCTTGTAATAACTTCTAATTGACTCGTCCCTGTCCATATCTTTCTCTGTATAGATATATTGTGATGAAGGTGACTATAATTCAGTTGATTTTTAGTGTTCGTATTTTACACCTGTCTTGTTGTATCTAATCCCTCTTATTAGTATTGTGTGTGTATTTTGTGCATTTCTGTCTAAGTCTGTTCTCAAGCCGTGTCTGTGTAAGCCAGAGAAGCAGGCGACATCATCAGTACTCAAGTTGATGGTGACGATGATGATGCTGGTAGTGATGATGATGGTGGTGGTGGTGATGCTGCTAGTGGTGATGCCGGTGGTGATGATGCTGGTGGTGGTGATGGTTGTGGCAGCATCCATTCTCCGTCTTGCGTTGAGGGACTTGGCTGTCTCCGTATTCTGCCCATAATACCAGGACGATCTTAAACTTCTAATGGACAACCCTGTAAATCCCTGAAGTCTTTACTGCTTGCTGGACACATGCTCTCTATCTCACCACTTGCTCATCCCTCCCAACATTTCGCCTCTCTCTCTCTCTCTGTCTCTGTCTCTGTCTCTCTCTCTGTCTCTGTCTCTGTCTCTGTCTCTCTCTCTCTCTCTCTCTCTGTCTCTGTCTCTGTCTCTGTCTCTGTCTCTGTCTCTCTCTCTCTCTCTCTCTCTGTCTCTGTCTCTGTCTCTGTCTCTGTCTCTGTCTCTCTCTCTCTGTCTCTCTCTCTCTGTCTCTCTCTCTCTGTCTCTCTCTCTCTCTCTCTCTCTCTCTCTCTCTCTCTCTCTGTCTCTCTCTCTCTCTCTCCTTCCTACTCAGTAGCCCAGTAAATGTATGAAGGCAGAGCAGTATGGATGACCTTATAAATTTACCTCTTACGGTGCTGCTCAATACAAATTCGAACGACTTATGACAGTGGCAGGTGAAGAAGCAGCCCCATGAATATTTTCCCACCCATTATTAGAGAGAGAGAGAGATAGGAGAAAAAGGTAACAAAGAGAAAGATGTAAATGATAGATGCAAGGACAGTTCGATGTGCCATCTAGATTTTTTTGGTTTAACAAAATTGGATACTCACGGGCGCGGGGAGAGACGTTTCTTAATGGAGTGGGGTGGTTAATGGGACGGTTTTTTTGGGGGTTGCGTTCGATAGGCATTGTTTAAATCGGTCTCGTTTATAGTTACAGGATGAGGTTACTGCTCCAGAAACTTGGGTCTGAAGTTAAGTTTGGTCTCTCGCATGCGGGAACTCCACTGCCTCTTTCACTCGCGCATTTGATATCACGTCGACGCCGCCGCAACAACGATAATTTCCCTCTCACGTTGCTTGTCACCACCAAGTTGTATCATCGGTAATTTCATCCTCCAACTCGCTTCTGCCTCTACCTCGCCTCTCACTCCTTGCTCACTCCAGGCCTCTCCTCTGTAGCTCACCTTCACAGCCTCCTCACTACTAGTAGCTCACCTTCCACTAGTCCTCCAGCTCCACTACTAGTAGCTCACTTCACAGCCTCTCTCTAGTGCTCACCTTCAGTCCTCCTCACTACTAGTAGCTCACCTTCACAGCCTCCTCACTACTAGTAGCTCACCTTCACAGCCTCCTCACTCCTAGTAGCTCACCTTCACAGCCTCCTCACTCCTAGTAGCTCACTTTCACAGCCTTCTTATTCCTAGTATCACCTTTACAGCCTTCTTGTCTGCACCCCCACCTTGCTGTCTACATCCCCCACCTTGCTGTCTACACCCCCACCTTGCTGTCTACACCCCCACCTTGCTGTCTACAATTTCCTCACATCATATGTGGCAAAAATCATTCCCTTAAAACCCACTTAAGATGGTCAGGTCATTTAACCTTTCAGACCTCTCTCTTCTTGCCTTCCCACAACCTTTCTGACCTTTTACTGTTTATCCTCTGTCTTTCTTTCCTCTTTTCAGTCTACCGAGAATCTCTAACCTTCCTCGTCCCCTTTATCCACGACTTTTCTTACTTCTCCCTTCCTGTCTACCCAAAGCCTTTCTAATCTTTCTCTTCCTGTCTACTAATCTTTCCTACCTCTTCCTTACACAGATATCCGCACATAGGAGATAAATGCTTTTGACGACGTTTCGGTCCAACTTGGAGCAGCAACAGATCTTTTGTGAATGGTCCAAGTTGCACCGAAACGTCGTCATAAGCTTTTCACTCTCCGATTTGCGGGTTATTTGTGTATTCTTCTAGTCACGGTATTGTGCCTTTTTTTTTGTTCCCTTCCTGTCTACCCACAACCTTTCTTACTTCCCTTCCTGTCTACCCACAACCTTTCTTACTTCCCTTCCTGTCTACCCACAACCTTTCTTACTTCCCTTCCTGTCTACCCACAACCTTTCTTTCTTCCCTTCCTGTCTACCCACAACCTTTCTTACTTCCCTTCCTGTTTACCCACAACCTTTCTTACTTCCCTTCCTGTCTACCCACAACCTTTCTTACTTCCTTTCCTGTCTACCCACAACCTTTCTTTTTTAAACTCCTTATAGTCCTCCTCCTTCCCATTCTTGTATCCTTCTCATAGGCTAACTTCCCCCATATGGGAAAAGAACGATCACCAGTATCCTCATTCGTCAGTTAACAGGCCGCGATTAACGAACGAAGAATTGAGTCTTAAACCACTCCTTATAAAAAACCACATGGGTTTAGAGCCTCATGAAATACAATTCCTATATCACATGAATTCACGGGATCAAAGTGGGATTTTCAGTCGTCATTTGTGCAACCGATCCTACAATTATTATTATTATTATTCAACTTAAGATGTGCAGGCTCTATCCTCCGTCTGGCAGTACGAGATAAATGGGCTAATTAATTGCCTTAATGACCACTGAAGCATAATCAATTTATACTTAGTATTTTTTTCAAGTTTGGAATTTTAACTGGATATATAATATTTCTAAATGTGAGTTTATTGATTGGATTTAACTTGACGCTTGTTTTTTAGTTGTGATTGATTGCTGAAGTGCGTTGGACTCTTAAGATTATATTTTAGACGTCATTTCCTTCACTACGGCACAACCAATAATTCACCTGGATATAATTAAAATAGTAATAATAATAATTATAATATAGTAATTATTATAATAAACTGTATCACTTATATTTCACTTTCGTGTTTAACATTCACCTTTTTAAAGGCATGAATTTGTGTTGTGTTGCTTGAGGGAAGGAGTGACACATACGCCAACACGGTGTTGACACTCTTCGCATTTCACACTTGAGGAGTTTGAACAGAAAGAGCAGGTCTGGGAGGTGCCAGACCCCACGCTTGTGCCAGCATGACACCACGCTTGTGCCAGCATGACACCACGCTTATACCAGCATGACACCACGCTTGTACCAACACGACACCATCACGCTTGTACCAACACGACACCATCACGCTTGTACCAACACGACACCATCACGCTTGTACCAACACGACGCCATCACGCTTGTACCAACACGACGTTATCACGCTTGTACCAACACGACGCCATCACGCTTGTACCAACACGACGCCATCACGCTTGTACCAACACGACGCCATCACGCTTGTACCAACACGACGCCATCACGCTTGTACCAACACGACGCCATCACGCTTGTACCAACACGACGCCACGCTTGTACCAGTCATTTCACTCTTGAGGAAGCGGAGCCTTGCACACGGGCCTCGTTCTCTTTTGTATATAAATGGGGAATCTTGTTCCACGGGGATATGTAAACCTGAAGTGTACCTCTCGGTGTATATATACTGTTTACTTAAATGTTTATTTTTAGGGATTGAAATATTCCTCATTAACCAGCCAACCAGGAGGGTGGTAGGAAGCCCAAGGCCAGAGGACAACCTCCCCGGAATCTGAATTCGCTTTTCTACTCACGTTGCGTATTAACCAGCCAGGAATCCATGGCTTTTTTATGTTGCTCGCGGAAATTACCAGGCCAGTGTAGCCGGAGGGAGTGGAGTACATAGGAGTACACGAGAGTACATTAGAAAGACGGATAGCAAAGAAATCGGAAGTCCAGACGCAAACTATCTGCTGAGAAGAACTGTCTACTGTCTAGACTAAGAACTGTCGCATGTTATCTAAGGGTATAGGTCAAGGATAGAAAAGCGGAAGGCTCTCTGAGAGGGAAGAGAACCTTCTGCTACACCATCTTTTCTCACCTTTCTATTATAGATACCTAGAGCGTATTTACATTTGAGCAGATAACTTCGATATAGACCGTAGGGGTATTCTGCTGTCTGCCATTCCCGTGTACAGTCATGTATGTTGACTGTTGTCACCATGTGCTAGGTCGTGTCTCACGCTCACCAGACGGAGGATCAAGCCTCCTGGAGCTGATTGATCCACTCGGCTTTAACACCTCGCTCAGTAATAGAAATAATCTTAAATATATCTCTTTTAGTTATGTGTAATTATCTCTTTAGTTACGTATGATTAGGACTTTCATACACATTTTTTTTTAGTATCTCCTCATTGGTTTCAGTGTTAGAGAAATCTAAGAGTGACCAGCAGCTACATCCTCAGCGGTTACATCCTCAGCGGTTACATCCTCAGCAGTTACATCCTCAGCGGTTACATCCTCGGCAGTTACATCCTCAGCGGTTACATCCTCAGCAGTTACATCCTCAGCGGTTCACATGCCTAGCGTCCGTCCTCAGAGGCAAAACTTCCAAACTTGTGGAGGCAACTTAGGATCAGCAGGCTTGCAGGACGCAGCTTGGACGCCGCATACAAAAGCTACTCGTAAATTGTCGGCAGAACTGTGTTGGGGACGCCTTCAGGACGCCTGCTGCAGGAGACATTTTCAGGACGCCTGCCGAGGAGCAGAGCACGGACGCCTACGCAGGAGGACGTGCCAAGGACGCCTGCTGCAGTAGGACGTGTCACGGATGCCTGCCGCAGGAGAACGTGTCACGGATGCCTGCCGCAGGAGAACGTGTCACGGACGCCTGCCGCAGGAGAACGTGTCACGGACGCCTGCCGCAGGAGAACGTGTCACGGACGCCTGCCGCAGGAGAACGTGTCACGGACGCCTGCCGCAGGAGAACGTGTCACGGACGCCTGCCGCAGGAGAATGTGTCAAGGACGCCTGCCGCTGGAGAACGTGTCACGGAGGCCTGCCGCAGGAGGAGAGCGGGGGTGTCACGGAGGCCTGCCGCAGGAGAACGTGTCACGGAGGCCTGCCGCAGGAGAACGTGTCACGGAGGCCTGCCGCAGGAGAACGTGTCACGGAGGCCTGCCGCAGGAGAACGTGTCACGGAGGCCTGCCGCAGGAGAACGTGTCACGGAGGCCTGCCGCAGGAGAACGTGTCACGGAGGCCTGCCAGGAACGTGCCGGAGGCCTGAGGAGAACGTGTCACGGAGGCCTGCCGCAGGAGAACGTGTCACGGAGGCCTGCCGCAGGAGAACGTGTCACGGAGGCCTGCCGCAGGAGAACGTGTCACGGAGGCCTGCCGCAGGAGAACGTGTCACGGAGGCCTGCCGCAGGAGAACGTGTCACGGAGGCCTGCCGCAGGAGAACGTGTCACGGAGGCCTGCAACTGTCACGGAGGCTCCGCAGGAAACGTGTCACGGAGGCCTGCCGCAGGAGAACGTGTCACGGAGGCCTGCCGCAGGAGAACGTGTCACGGAGGCCTGCCGCAGGAGAACGTGTCACGGAGGCCTGCGCAGGAGAACGTGTCACGGAGGCCTGCCGCAGGAGAACGTGTCACGGAGGCCTGCCGCAGGAGAACGTGTCACGGAGGCCTGCCGCAGGAGAACGTGTCACGGAGGCCTGCCGCAGGAGAACGTGTCACGGAGGCCTGCCGCAGGAGAACGTGTCACGGAGGCCTGCCGCAGGAGAACGTGTCACGGAGGCCTGCCGCAGGAGAACGTGTCACGGAGGCCTGCCGCAGGAGAACGTGTCACGGAGGCCTGCCGCAGGAGAACGTGTCACGGAGGCCTGCCGCAGGAGAACGTGTCACGGAGGCCTGCCGCAGGAGAACGTGTCACGGAGGCCTGCCGCAGGAGAACGTGTCACGGAGGCCTGCCGCAGGAGAACGTGTCACGGAGGCCTGCCGCATTAGAACGTGTCACGGAGGCCTGCCGCATTAGAACGTGTCAAGGAGGCCTGCCGCATTAGAACGTGTCAAGGAGGCCTGCCGCAGGAGAACGTGTCAAGGGGGCCTGCCGCAGGAGAACGTGTCAAGGACGCCTGCTGCAGGGGAACGTGTCAAGGACTCCTGCATTAGTAGGGTAAAATGAAGAGCTGTGAGAAGGAAAAAGGAGCTTTTGAAGTACGAAAGGCAGTAAAGAACAACAATAGATGAGAATCATAATGTGTAGGAGTTAAATAAGAATGTAATAGCCAAGACAAGAATAGGAGGAAGGTGATCTGCATGAGGAAAGGAAAATGAGGAGCTGGAGGAAAATATGAAAGAATGGGAATTGGGGGATAGGAAGAATGAAGAGCTGGTGAATAGGAAGACAATATGAATTAGGACCTGGAAAAGAGGAAAGAAGAAATGAGATGGAGAGAGAATGAGGAGCTGCAAGAGGAAGAAAGTTAGAATAAGAAATAAAGGATAGGAAAGATAATGAATGGAGGAGAGGAAGAATGAAGAGATGGAAAAAAGAGGAAATTGGAGAAGAGGAAGAAAGTAAAAACGAAGAGCTTGGGAACAGGAAAAAAATGAGAATTAGGACCTGGAAAAGAGGAAGGAAAAATGAGGAACTGGAAGAGAAGAAGAATGAGGAGCGGAGGAGAATTACAAGAAGTTTGTTTCTATCATTCTCTCTCTCTCTCTCTCTCTCTCTCTCTCTCTCTCTCTCTCTCTCTCTCTCTCTCTCTCTCTCTCTCTCTCTCTCTCTCTCTCTCTCTCTCTTCTCTCTTCTCTCTTCTCTCTTCTCTCTCTCTCTCTCTCTTCTCTCTTCTCTCTCCTCTCTCTTCTCTCTTCTCTCTCTAGTAGTACATATATTCACACCCTCAAGTTTCTTTGCCTCAACACCCCACACACTATTCCTCTACTCCTCAACAGCTCCCCTACTCAGCACCCCTGCTCCTCAAAATCTTCCCTACTCCTCAACTGCTCCCCTACTCAGCACCCCTGCTCCTCAAAATCTTCCCTACTCCTCAACTGCTCCCCTACTCCTCACCCTTCCCCTTGGCTTCCCCTCCCCTCCTACATATTCAACCATCCTACCTGCTCCTCAACAGCTCCCCTGCTCCTCACCCTTCCCCTTGGCTTCCCCTCCCCTCCTACATATTCAACCATCCTACCTGCCAACATACAGTTCACACACAGCACAACCATCCCGGAAGATACACTCCCACCGGAGCTGAATACACGCAAATACAACTGAATCGCTTCATAAATTTTCCAGGAGATATCGTTGCAACTTTTCTATAGAGCATGGATGGGAATAACTCGACCTGACCGAGACGGCGCTTGGCACCAAGGGAATTGTACCTCTCTTGTGTGGATTTGTGTCCACCTGGCACCCAATGGCCAAGCGCAGATAATAACTTAAGGACAGTACGGTTGTGTCACTTCTAAAGGCGGCTCACACTCGCTCAAATACTCTTTTACCAAATATATATGTGTGTGTGTGTGTGCGCGCGCGCGCACGCTCAGAATAACCACGTGCTTTCGTGATTTCTCACGTTATCAACGAACAAAGCGCTTGAAATTTACTGTTTTTCACAGTGGTTATTCTGCATATTGTGATATCACCTGTTTACTGTGATCTTATTTTCATTATATATATATATATATATATATATATATATATATAATCACTGTCCTTGGTCTGATGTCACTTGTTTCTTCCCCGAGGTCATCTCACTGGACACTATATATAGGCTTCATCTCTTGCAGACTTTTACGTTGTTGACAAGCGCATCACTGTGAGGCTTGAATACACAGTATCCGTGTTTTGTGTTTGGTTTTGTCTCCATGTGTGTTTGCTGGTGTCATGCACAGGGTCTTGTGTAATTAGTAATAATTCAAAGGTAAGTTATTGGAAGGCCTCGGTCAGATGAGCAAAAGCTCCAGTGACTGGCCATCATGGGACTGGGACCCGCGTCAGGAAACACTTGTCCTGTTTCCTGACGAACCTTACCTAACCTAACCTGTCGTGTAAGTTATGGAATCATACGGTGTCGAAGCACTTAACACCATCACTCCTAATTCCCGTGTACTTGTTGACTGGAGATCCCACCTCTGTTCATGGATCAGTAATAATGGTGGACACATTGAACAAGCTTTATGAATAAAACCTATATTATAACCAATGTAATACTACAAAAATGGGATTCATTTTTTTTAGAAAATTTAAAAAAGCCTATAATGACGCCAAATAAATCAATGAAATCACTATTGCCTTTCTCCATGTTGTGTGAATGGGCGTGTTGGTTCCAGTCTCCGTCAGTTTATTGCTGGAGGGAGGGAGAGAGACAAGCTGACGCGCGCGCGCGCACACGCACACATACACCCAGAAGGAAATAGAAGTGTACTTGAGTGAGCAACGACCTTATTGAGAGCTGACTCCGTGGTATTGGCCGCCTTGGTGGTCCAGTAGAGGAACTGACTGGAGGATCATGGTCGGGGACGTCTTAGGAGGGAGGGGAAGGAGAGCAGTGGGTGGAGGAGAAAGAGGGGAATTGGAGAATGAAATGGGAGGAAAAAGGGGAGGAGCAATGTGGAGAAGAAAGGGAATTAAGCCATGTAGAGCAGAGGTGAGTTTTTTTTTTTTCAACAAGACAATAGTCGCTCCAAGGAGTCTCCAACCCTCCGCTGACTATCGTGGACATTAGAAATTATATAATATTTTCAGTGTTCTTGATGATGGATTGAACTAGAGGCGAGACCTAATTTGCCTGAAATGCTCAGCATAACAAGCGGCTTTCTTTATAGTAGTATGTCATTAATGTCAGCTAGGACTGTATACCTTGTACATGTACTTGTAGAAATAGATATTATTATTACTATTATCATTGCTCATATTTCTATCCAAGCATCCAGTAGCTCCTTATGTAATCAACCCTAACCTAGTCTAACCTAACGTTGCGTAACTTAACGTAACTTAATGTAACCTAACGTAACATAGTCAAATTTATCTTACCAATGAAACCTAACCTAATCTAAAATATATAGGAAACCAAACGTAACCTAAACTAACGCAACTTAATCTTCAGTAACCTAACCTAACACAACTTAATCTTCAGTAACCTAACTTAATCTAGGTTAACCTAAACTAACCAACTTAATATAACCTAACCTTAAATATAATGACAGCATAATTTTTATGTACAAAAAGAACGTTCAGAAATTGCAGCTAAGTAATTCGTAATAAAACAAACGTTGTTAAATGTGTATGGGTTGTCCTGCGTAAATATAACTTAAATTTATATGTAGTTAACAGCCAATAACGATATTGCTTAAATGAATTGGGCGTCTGGCAACAAGGTGGCCTAGCAAGAATAGAACGTTCAGTTGTGAACGGTAATCAGCTGTGATGCTAAAATGTGATAATACTGTTCAAATCAGAGGATGAGAAATACGAGATGGTAGAGCATGTTTCGCAGTGGAGAAAGATATGCGAATGAATAAACCTAGACATAAACATGACCAGTCTGGGGAAGTATACGAGGTTGCCAGGAAAATCTCTCCCATAGTTTTACGTGAAGCCTCATCTGAGTAAATGTCCGGAATCTGTGTTGAATCTTGTTGAATAATGCTACTGCTACCACAATTACATAAACAATGGTGGCAACGGAGAGCTAGAGAGACAGACACGGAGTTAACTAGATAGATAGCTCATTTCTAATCTGGAAGTGTCAACCAAGTGTCAGGGAAACGCCTTCCCCTGAACAAAATATTGATGGAAAAATTAATAAAGAATAGTAAACCGAAGGATATTTATAATAAGATAGTTTTTTCTGGATTTTAATATAAAATTAAATAGAAATAAAAAAGATATATATCCGTTGTGGTTCAGGTCTGTTGGTGAGACAGGAGGTAATAACCGGAGAGGGGGAGAATAGATGATGGTTGTCTCTCTGTAGGTGGTATGTCTCCGGAGTAGATGGTGAATCTCCTGGGACCACGAGGTTGAAATACCACACTGTAGGTATCCAAAGGTAGATGAGATCTTCTGCAACACCCTCTAACGCACACAAGTTAGAAACTAGAGAGGAGTTGTTGAGGAATTCCCGTTAAGTCCAGGGAAAATCTTGCTCGTAAGTCATGCGTCTGTCCTGGAGAACCAGTCCAGCGGCAGAGCTGATTCGGAGAAGAGTGAAGGTGAAGTGACTTTCCACTCCCAACCGACACCAGGTAAGAGTCATACTACCAGGAGTAGAAAGTAAAAACCCTCAGACAACCGGGAACAAGAGTTTAGCTCCAGCCCGCTAGATGGAATTGCTGGCTGTAACTCGTTAATAATGCTCCCGGCTGACTGAACAACCGTTACCTTATTTACAACTACTTTTCCCTCACAATACCCCCCTTCCAAAACTTATGGTCGGAGGCAATAAGTTAACACCAGAGGGAAAAGTATTAGGTATGTGACCTCGGCTCCGCCAATCTGCAAAGTGGGTACGAGAGCACGAGATACCAAGCTTAAGATTTGTATGATATTGTGGCATAACATTCCTTCTCCACTGAGGAGTATATGTGCCATCAAATATTTCAGTGGCTTGCTTGGAAATTTTGAGACTTTTAGTTCCACCTTTTGAAAGTAAGGTAGACAAGCTGGACAGGCTTTACAGAATTTATAAATGTCGGAAGACATCCCCGGCCAGTAGTACAATTCTCTGATCGTGTCTAAGGTCCTCCGACGTGTAATATGGCCTGAGACGGTTTCTTCATGCGTACTTCTTATAATAGTCTTACGACAATCCCTGGGGATGACCAATAGACTTCTTCCAACATAGTTGGGATTGTCAGAGGTTATTATAGTCCTGTATAAAAGATTACCCTTGAACTCAAATTTGTAAGTAAGGTTATTTCTTTTAAATATGTTGCCATTTAATGCTAGCATTCGAGTTTTCTCTAGGGAAGGACAAGTCTTCTGGAGACCTTTCAAATCTAGGTGGGACAGCTCAATAGGTTTTCCTTTGGAAAGTACTAAAGGATGGTTTGGTTTTACCTTAGATTGAGCTCTGGTAAGGACGTTAACCAAGTCCAGTTGTGTGGAAGATTCAGTCACCTGTGGTATTTCCTCAGTTTCAGTGCAGTTTGGTTTGGATGACTGCTTCTCTAAGGATTTTCCAGGAGCTTCACGAGTATCTGAACTCTGATTTGAGTTATCCTGATTATTCACTTCTGGAGATTCTAGGGAAGAAACAGAAGTATAATGTTTATCTTTTCCGGAATCATTTGGAAACCTTACACAGTCTAATTCAGATGGGAAGGTCGCCCCTTCTATGTTCCCAACCAAAACAGAACAAGAAGTTATTGGGGCCACCACTGCTTCTACCCAACCAGTAAACCATTTGCAGTTAATGAAACATCTGAGAGTAGGAAACTCATCACTTCTTCCTAAGTAGTCAGTTAATTTAGTACTTTTATACCGGGTTGAATCTAAGTTAGGAAAGAGTTTACTCGAAATAACAATGCAAGAACACCCAGTATCTCTAAGAATGGTGGATACCTTCATGCCATTAACAGTACCTTCACTAAAAGGTGCTTTAATATTAGCTTCGGTGAAACATGTTCCAATATTCTCACCTTTTTTCTTGGGACAGTCTGGACGTCTGTGTCCCAATTCGTTACAGTTATAACATTTTACTGGAAATTTCTCAGAGGAAAATGGTTTGGATAACTCAGATTGTTTAGGCTCAACAGATGTATATCTACTACGCTCCTTAGGGTAGTTATTATGAGCGCAGGCATATATATCTGCAACGTGTGCCATTTCAGAAGCTGTGTGAACGTCACGTTCCTTAATAAAGATCCGCAAGTCAGAGTTAACAGAAGAGAGAAATTGGTCTCTTACCATCAGGTCGCGTAATGAATCAAAGTCATGATCAACTTCGGCACTATCAATCCAACAATCAAACAATCTGAAAAGTGTTGTCAGATACTGCATATAATTCTGATTGGGGGATATTTTAGTGTGCCGAAACTCAGACCTGTAATGGTGGGTGGTCTTCTTGAAAGCGTGTAAGATAGCTTTCTTAAGTAGAGGATAATCAGTGATTACGTCAGCTGGTAAGGTGGAATATACATTTAAAGCTGTACCTGATAGAAGTAATCCAAGCCTTGTAGCCCAAGAATCTGAGGGCCACTCACAGAGTGTGGCAGTGTTCTCGAATCTGGTGATATATGCCGCGATGTCATCCTGCTCTGTGAAAGGTGGAATTTGAGGCATCCTAATATTTGATTCGTGGGTAGGGTATTCTAGTACCCCTTCATCTATTTTATGCTTAGATAGCTCTACCTTCTTGGCTTCCAATTCCAGCCTTAACTGTTCTAACTCCCTCTGCTTTGACTTTTCTTCAATCTCCTTCATCTTGAAGGCTACTTCCCTTGCTTGAACTCTGTCTTCTCTAGCAACCCTTTCCTGTTCTCTTTTGTCCTCTCGAGCTATTCTTTCCTGTTCCTTTTTCTCTTCTATAGCTAGTCTTTTCTCTTCTCGAGCTAGTCTTTCCTGTTCCTCCTGTTTAGCTAGAGCTAGTCTTTCTTGTTCCTCCTGTTTAGCTAGAGCTAGTCTTTCCTGTTCCTTTTTCTCTTCTATAGCCATTTTAGCAGTAATATAACTATCAAGAGACTGGCCTGTAAATCCCATGTCTTTTCCAGCCCTTAACCAGAAATCTAACGAATCCATAGTAAGAAAATATAATACAAACCAAACAAGTTGATCTTAAATTAACAACTGAAACGACTGTTTCAAAAGAGGGACCTCGTCCGCACACTTTCTAAACCTTCCCAAAGAAGAAAATGAAATATTTTCAACTTGGAAGTAACTCTAGTGGGCTCAAAAGCCTTCACTAAGATAAATGAACACGGTTCACCCAGGAGGGGTTATTATGGAAGTTCCTCAGGTCCAACAATAATGAGTAAACTTCTAAACCCAACCTAAGAACCAAACAACTGTAAGTCAAAGACAACAGTAATGACTTGACACCTTAACGAACTCACCCTTTTCAACCTTAAATGTAATACTCACGACCAGGTGAACCATCAGAAGTTGTATCCAGAGTCCAGTATCCTGGCAAGGTCGCCATTGTCAGGGAAACGCCTTCCCCTGAACAAAATATTGATGGAAAAATTAATAAAGAATAGTAAACCGAAGGATATTTATAATAAGATAGTTTTTTCTGGATTTTAATATAAAATTAAATAGAAATAAAAAAGATATATATCCGTTGTGGTTCAGGTCTGTTGGTGAGACAGGAGGTAATAACCGGAGAGGGGGAGAATAGATGATGGTTGTCTCTCTGTAGGTGGTATGTCTCCGGAGTAGATGGTGAATCTCCTGGGACCACGAGGTTGAAATACCACACTGTAGGTATCCAAAGGTAGATGAGATCTTCTGCAACACCCTCTAACGCACACAAGTTAGAAACTAGAGAGGAGTTGTTGAGGAATTCCCGTTAAGTCCAGGGAAAATCTTGCTCGTAAGTCATGCGTCTGTCCTGGAGAACCAGTCCAGAGGCAGAGCTGATTCGGAGAAGAGTGAAGGTGAAGTGACTTTCCACTCCCCAACCGACACCAGGTAAGAGTCATACTACCAGGAGTAGAAAGTAAAAACCCTCAGACAACCGGGAACAAGAGTTTAGCTCCAGCCCGCTAGATGGAATTGCTGGCTGTAACTCGTTAATAATGCTCCCGGCTGACTGAACAACCGTTACCTTATTTACAACTACTTTTCCCTCACACAAGTCTCGGCTGGCCTGCCGTCATGCATTTCTTTCAATAGAATCGAAGATATGATCTGAAGATGAGTAGAAATCTCTCAGCCAATCAGAAGCCAACATGAGTTTAGAAATCTCTCAGCCAGTCAGAAGCCAGGATGAGTTTAGAAATCTCTCAACCAATCAGAAGCCAGGTTGAGCACCGAAACCATTGAACTCTGCTGCAACAGATAACCTGTCTGAGGTGGTAGAGCGTTCTCTCACAATCGAAAGAATTTAGGTTCGAATCTCGGGCTGTGCAAGACGTATGGTCAAATCTCATTACTTCTGCTGCCCGTGTTCACTAGCAGTAAACAGGTACCTCTGTGTTAGCATCTTGGGTGATGGTAGTACACATTAACAGGTCTTGGCTTTGATACGAGACGCGGTAGGATAACATATCTTGTATAAATTCAGTATACCCATTTCTGGATTTATAAAAGAGGGTGGCAGAAGTGAAATATTCAAAAGGGTTCTGGGAGAAATCAAAGCATTTTTTTTACCTACTCCAAGGCTATGGCTCCCCCATTGTTTGCACCAGAAGTCGACACTAAGACATCATTGAAAAAATGAACCCTAAGCATTTAGATTATTTTATGTTTTTCAATACAGTAATTTTGAAGTAAAGATTTGTATTTGTATTTTCACTGAGGAAACGAGAAAACAGTAAGTACAGTTTGAGTATGAAGGCTTTTAAGGTTGTGATCACAAACTGTTTTTATTAACGGATGATGGTAAGCTGGATATTCAACACTGAGTGAAACCTAGTAAAACCTAGTAGGAGAATTTGAATGGATAGATATAACAAGAATTGTCAGGGGGTATCTGAAAGAACAAAAATTAATGGATGAGTAATGGTAATGTTGAGTGAACAGTTGTGGAAGTAAAAGGAGACTAAATATTTAAATTCAAGAATTTTGTGGCTTAAATTAAAAGTGGGAAGTGGTTATATTTGGTGTTTATGAGAACTGAGGTGAAAGAAGTGCAAAGGAGAGAGATTGTGGGAGGTGTTAATTGAATGTTTTTGGAACTTTGAGGAAAGTGAAAGAAAAGTAGTTTCTGGTGATGCTGAGGTGGGAGACACTGCCCTAGACGATACAGTAAGAAATATATGAAGTGTCTGATGTATACAAGACAATGACTAACCGAGTCACACCTCAGCTGGTGGTCAATACACTTTTTTTTCGGAAAGAACTAATGTCACACAAGCTTTGAAATTACCTTGTAGATCATATGTCCATCGCTCGTGTCCTTGAAATGTTTCACAATATCATGAGAATAACAAATGTGTGTAAGGAGTCCTGCGAGAACCTACGACCTCTGAGTCTCTGGTCTTACCACTCTACTGTTATTTTATACAGTTGTTTTACGATATAATAATTTTAAGACTAAAGGTGTATTGGGATTCAGACAAATCGTTACTCTACTTATCTTTCTTTCCTCCTCTTCCTCTTCTAGATCTTCCTTCCTCTGCTTCTGCTCTCTCCTCTTCCTCATCCTCCTTGCTGCTTCTGCTGCTCTGATGACCATGACGATGATGGCTCTTTCATCAGTTTGCGTTCTCCTTCCCCTTTCTTTTCCCCACTATACCTCCGTCCCTTCCACCCCCTACCCCCTCCACCATCCTCCTCCCTCTTGTTAATACGATTTATACCACATTTTAAGGGTGTTTTAAATTGTCTCGCTCTTGCTTCCTCTCATGGTAAATAGCGATATATTTTGCAATTGAGAATCACGAGAATCACACACATTATGCTCTATATATATATATATATATATATATATATATATATATATATATATATATATATATATATATATATATATATATATATATATATATATATATATATATATATATATATATATATTTATTTATTTATTCATTTATTTATACACACACGAACGAAACTAAGTCAAAGCAAAAGTTTACTGATGAGTTTGAGTGTTTAAATATGGCGCAGCAACAACATTATTTACTCACAAGTACTAAGTCAGACAGGAAAGGATTTATACACCGAGTTCATCTTTCAGTGTATATATGCTGAGAGTTAACTCTAATCTCTTTTTAATATATTAAAGTCGTCTTGGCTGGTGGTGAATAGGTTACATGCAGCCTTAATAAGCCTCGTGTGTCGATAGGCTACAAATAACATTAACCAGCCGATCAACCACAGGGAAGAAGTCGTAGGAAAGGAAACTAATCTATCTTAAGTTAACCCCAGTCTGTTCAGTCTTCTAAAAACATCTACTTTTATCATTATTTTTCTATCTCAAAAGCAAGATTTTTTTGTATATTTTTTCCCTTGTCATCGTCTCTCAAGTCTAGTCACGTCCTCCGGAGTCATTTATTTATGCAATGTATGCCGAGGCAGAGGGCAAGTCGTCCACTCGTTAATGCTGAGCCAGTGGAAGTGTCTAGAATACATTACATACACGTTTTTTTTTTTACAAAGGTTTTGGCGACACACGGATGGTAAGGGCACGTAAAAAGTAATTATTTAGATTTTTACCGAGAGTAATCCAGTGAAGCCAAACACTGATTCATCTCCACTGTTGTGGAGAACATAACTTGAGACCCTTGAAAACCTGGAGATGACAGGTATCATGGAAGACTAGAAGACTTGGATGGAACAGCTGTGCATTACACTGAAGTAAGATCTGTGAGAAGAGAATACGATATTAATATTAATTTTACATACGTTAACTCGACGACGTTTCGGTCCGACTTGGACCATTTACAAAGTATATATAACCTCTGAAACCTGATGAGAAGCCGAATGTTTTGGTAGCACTCCTGACAACTGTAAAAATGTGAGGTTTATAAGACATAAGAAGTGATTGTAATGGCTAAGTTGTTGATGTATCAAAATATTAAACATTAACTGTATAATAATAAGGTAACTGTATAATAATTAGGTATTGAAAGGACCCCAATGGAAATAAGTCACTTAGACTTTTTTGGGTTATCCTAGGACTAGGTTCTCTACACTAGTGATGTATCAGATATCCGCATCCACATATGTGTAGTCTACACATATGCTGCTATGTATGATAATCTATGCAACTGTATTTGTGTATACCTGAATAAACTTGCCTCAAGCTTTATAAGCTTGAGGCTATAGGTAAGAATTTTAGAAATTATACTACGAATCTGCTGGAGCATATTTTAAAGCAGTAAGCAAAAATATATGTTGTTATAGAATTTGAGTAGGTTAAAAAAAAAAAAGGCCTATAAATAGAAGTGAAGGTCAGAGTGTAAGCTTGAGTGAGAGCTCCAGGACGGTAGTGTGTCGTTCATGAAGGAGCCTAGTAGTCATTTTCATGAGAGTGAATGTATTACTATGTGAGTGTGATTGTCAGAAAGAAAACACGCGGAAAGATTTGTATTTAGAGGCAAGAATAATAAGTAGAAAGTAATAATTATAATAATTATTAAGACAATAGTAAGGGTATTAATAGTTTAAAAATAAATGAAGAATTAATAACAAATAGTTCTGGATGTTTTTTAAACGTTCAGACAAACATGCAAGCATGCAAACGCGCGCACGCGCGCGCACACACACACACACACACACACACACACACACACACACACACACACACACACACACACACACACACACACACACACACACACACACACACACGGTGCTGAGGGATCGGAAAACTTTTACCTTCGTCAATACAGTTTTGACACAGGTTTTTTCCTGTCATTCAACTTATGTGGTCATTTCCTCTATTCCTTTCCACTTGCGGATTTCCTCCTCTTGTACAACTTCGCTTTTATCACACATTATTTCTTGTATTTATTCTAGTGTTTCTTGACGTTTGCTGTTAAACTTTGTGTGTGTGTGTGTGTGTGTGTGTTAAACTCATTCTACAGAGACACCATTGATAAAAATCAGTCTGAAAGTCATGAAATAAAATATACTTCATTTTGATTCTAAATAACATTAAAGGTTCAGCAGTATTATCTCTTACGCATTACGTAAATAAAAGCTACTTTAGCTTACTATTAAAGTTTAATTGTCTAAATTAAAGTTCTCCAATGCCATCTTAATTTACGGGAGATATTTAATCCGTAAGATAAATTGTTTGTTTTCAATAACATGATTTTTCCACTGTTGATGTGGATTGACGACCAGTGGGTCAGGGCAGTAAGTAACGATAACACGCAAGGTAAGGTTTGTCAGGACACAGGACAAGTGTTTCCTGACGCGGGTCTTAATAATAATACTTTATTGAGACATGTTACAATGATACATGGTAGACAAGAAATATAGTTAGTAATGAGATGTACATGCCAAAAGCCCCTAATATGCTGTGCATTGCGGGCATGAGACCCGCAGCTGGTGCTTTTGGTCATCTGACCGAGGCCTTCCGCTTGCTTAACGGTCCTCCCCTCTTTATAAATTAATGGTTAGAATTATAACCTTCGTGTAATAAGTTAGTTAATCTTCCCATCACGGGAGTGACGTATCATCGTACACTTCAACCATAACCATCCCACCTCCGTTTTCTATTGACCGAGGTTCTTGAGTGGGGACTCCTGTGTAGAGTTTCGCTACAATTTCCCAACATTATTTTTTTTTCCCCATATTCGAACCTGTGAAGTTAAGAGTGATGAGGAAGAGAGAGAGAGAAAAGGATGTGTGTGTTGGTTATATAGCAGTCATCGTGCGCGTGTTTGTGTCACCAACAAACTCGTTCTGCTATTACCGCTGACCACCCGAGAAAAAAAATAGACGCTTGTTTATATTGCAGATTTCAACGTTTCAGATTGTTTGACTTGTTGTCTGACATGTTTCAATTTTAACAACAGTATACATATAAATACCAGAATTGATACTGTACTCCTATATAATTTTAAGTCTGACTTCCTCTCGTATCTTCACTATTTTTTTTCTTGACTGCATTCTGTCGTCGGTCAAGAGAAAACGGCGAGAGCTTCGTTGTGATATCCACCCCTAGGTGTTTGATTCCCTATTTCTTTCAGGTTATACGATTTTCGGCCCTCCCATTGTGTTATGTATACATTTGTTATGCTTTGTGATCGCTGAGTGACCTACTTGGTCAGAGTGCCTCGTGAATGTTACAATTCCTCCTTTTTCTTCCTCCTCCTCCTGCCTCCCACCTATTATTCCCATCCTCATAACCTTTTTATTTGCTGGAAGTTAATTTCAGTGGTCACTTGAGTATCCCTGTAGTTTCAGGTAATTCTTCAGTATGTTGTAGTCTCAATTATTCCTCATAACTTCAGCATCATTAGCAAACATTAACAAGCAGCATTTAGCACCTCTCTTCTTGCTCCAGTATAAAAGGCCACATTGTCTTGCCTCAGCTTCACACTGATTCAATCTATGGAGCTGAACGTTTCTCAAGGCTGAGAGACTGCTCACCTCCTCTTTGCCTCTCCAGTGTTTCTGCTGTCTATTCTATTTAGTCACATCTGAAATAGACTGAAGAACCCTGCACAGTAAGTGAATATCTTCACAATTCAAGATCCCCAAATACTGCATCAACTTGTATTGTATACCATTAATATAATGATGAAACAATGTGTTTCCCCCAATTGGACTGAAGAAACCACTGGCTGGCGAAACATTTCCTCAATAAATATTCCCAGATGTTGAACAAATCTCTCGTTCTTCAACTTGTCGGCTCTCTGAATCATCACAAGTAGCTGGGTGTTAGTCTACCGTAGTGGGCAGCGCTTCCACGGAATGATTGAAGACCCACACATCAAAACGTCTGAGGTCCTCCGATCTCCAGCGACAGCAGCTGCGCTCCCCGCTGATGAAAATCAATAAGCTGGTCTCAGACTAGAAAATAACAATGAAGAGGAAAAAAAAAGGAGCAATGCCTCTTCAATCCCGTCCCCTTCCACATAAAAATTACGAAGTAATTTGATGGTAGTGTATCAGAAAGGGACATTAGCACCCCGCCGCACGTTCACATGCACACGCACGTGCGAGTACTGATAAGAGAGCCAGGAGCTAGAGTCCGACCCCGTAAATAGGTATCGATAAGGTTTTTCAGGAAACAAAGTAGGCACTTAGGAAAAGTAGGAATAGGGTAGATAACACCTGATTTTTTTTTTATTGGTAAGAGGGAGTTCTTAATGGGGTGGAACTTAAGGCACCAGTGGTGAAGAACTTTTAAGGAAAGTTCAGTGATGTATGTGGAACTTTAAGTTTGGAATATGTCCAGGAAAGTGTGGATCTTCGGCTAGAAGAGATCCTAGGGGGATGGAACTTAGCGAAGGGAAGGTTTTAGGGGTATGGAACTTAGCGAAGGGAAGGTCTTAGGGGTGTGGAACTTAGCTAAGGGAAAGTCAAGGGAAGCAATGTGTATTTAACTTGAAACTTAACTTAATTGACTCACGAAATCGTAATGACACGATTGCAAACAAACCATACCACAGGCGAGGATAGAACCCGCGATCAGAAAGTCATAAAACTCCAGACCAACGCGCTAGTGGCTAACACGTCGGTCTGGAGTTTTATGACTGACCGCGGGTTCTAACCCCGCCCGTGGTATGCTTTGTTTTAAACTTAATTGTTGACTGCCCTGGTCAACTAGGCTGCTTCTACCCGCATATCACTGAAGCAACCAACTGCTTCATATTCTACACAGTTTCGACCTCTGCAGTAAAGAAATATTAGAGAGGGAGAGAGAGGGAGGGAGGGAGGCTTCTTGAAGGAATATCCACACCAGCAAATTAATTTAAACTTTCTTAAGCATTAACGAAATAAAAAATAAAATGCCATTTATAAAAAAAAGGTTAGTAAAGATAAACAGGTGGACCACAACGTTTCGCCCTGTGAATAGCTTTGTCAAATCTTTCAGAGACTTGATAGAACTCTACCTAGAGCGAAACGCTTTTCTCCTCCAAGTACCGGGGCTGGGATAATTCACCAGTATCACTCAAATTTGTAATGAAACGAAGCCACGTTTCGGTACCTCTCATAGTGGTCCAGGACGGACCGAAACGTCGCTTTGTTTCATCTGCAGCTTGCCTAATAGTTGTGGTTGAAAGAGTTGAATGTGACCAGAGAGAGTAGCCAAGACTGGCATGTCATCAAGTATAGACTGACATGTCTATCTTGTCCACAAGTGTAGACTTTCTTGTCCTCAAGTGTAGATTGACATGTCCTCAAGTGTAGATTGACATGTCCTCAATTGTAGATTGACATGTCCTCAAGTGTAGATTGACGTGTCATCAAGTGCAGACTGACGTGTCATCAAGTGCAGACTGACGTGTCATCAAGTGCAGACTGACGTGTCATCAAGAAAGCAACTAGGAGTGGAGGAAGAAGGAAGATGCATACAGTGATGAGGGCGTGTTAGTAGCTTGTAAAACTGTACGAGATTCTCCATAACTTTATTAATATCCCCTCAGAGACACCGGAGGAATTAGGAAGAGGAATAAAAGGAGGAATTACAGGAGGTTGATGGAGGGGTGATACGGGGCGGAGACAACGACAGAGACCGGGAGAACAAAGACAGGAGAGAATGAGGAGAGAACACTGGATAATTGCAGAGGGGTTAGGGGTGTGTAGGCTGCAGGAGGAGGAGGGGAATATGAAAAGAATGATGAAAAGAGGAAAGAGGGGAAAGTGAACAGCAAGGTGATTGCCCAGGGTTGATGAAGCAGTATAGAAGTACAAGGAAAGAATGTGAAATTAATGCAAATAAGAGATAAACACTAATTTTAGGTAAGCTAACAGTGAGAAGTGTTGAGGGAGTGTAATAGATAAATGAGGAAGAGAGGAGAGGCCAGATAATTGTGATTGACAGACGAGACAATGTATTGAAAAGGAAATAGGGTAAACCCGCTGACCACATACAATTGAGTAAAAGCGAAAGGATTTATGGGAGAAGAAAGAAAGGATATAAAAGAGAGCAATCAGAGAGAGAGCTCATGTTATAGAGCTTGCTCATCTTCCCATTGAGAGAAAGCTCAAGTATTTTTTTCTTTTGAGCTTTAGGGGCTTTGTAATGTGTAACCGCCTGCGTGTTTCTGGCCGCGCGTGTGTGTACACTCGCCTGTATGTGGCCCCGTGTGTGTGTGTCTGTGCCTGCGTAGTAGTAGTTACTAGTTGTCAGAGTATGTGTGTGTGTGGACCCAGCAGCAGCAGTGTTATAATGCTGTGATTCCTTCAGTACTTTAAATCGCGTCATTTACGATAGTGTCTGCGGTATTTCCTGCCTCTTCCCACTCTCCCTCCCTGCCTCTGAGTTTACTAGTTCTTACTCCTTTATCTAGTTCTCTTCCTCTCCTTTTTTTTTTTTCCTGTGAGTTTTACTTCCTTTTCCATCTTCTTCCTAGTCTTTGGATATCTCCATCTGTATTAGTTCCCTCCTCCTCCTCTTCTCTTTCTCCTCTTTCGGTTTATCTTCCTCCTCCTCCACCTCTTCATAATTCTTGTCACCCTCCCTTCCTCCTTTTCCTGTTCCTCATCCTTCTCTTATTCTTGATGTTCTCTCGTTCCTTATAATTATCTCCTTTCATCCAAGTACCTTAACCTTTCTTTGCCTTCTTTTCCAACCACTTTCTCCTAACTGTTACTTTCTCTACTTTTCTCCCTAACTTCTTCATCTGCAGCTCCTGCTTCTTTTCCTCTCCTCTCTTCCAAAACCACAAGGAAAGGATAGTGTGTGTGAAAACTTAAGATGAAAGCATAGAGATAAGAGAAGAGAATGAAGTACCGGGATGAGTGAAGGGGGAATAGAGGGGCCGTGAAGGCGGATGGTAGATGAGATAGGATAGTAAGGGTATTGAGGTGAAATGAGAATGACAGGTAAAGGAAGGGGAAGCATGCAATGAAGGAGGGAGGTGGGGAGAAAGAAAGAGAAGGGGGTGGATGATGGAGGAGGTAGGTGAAAGCATGGTTCAGGATCACAAATTGGAATATAAAATGAAATTGGTGAATTTAAAGGACGAATATCTGAAGCAACATCACCAACATAGTGACACAATAACAGATGCAATATTCCCAGCAAGGTATTAAGTACTGAGTAGAAGAAGAGGACACATTGGTGTGAGATGAGTGGTGCTGTTGTGGTGGAGGACTACTGTTAAGTATGATAAACAAATAAGTCCAATGACTCTACAGTAGTACATGAATGATATACAATACCAACAAGATAATAAAGCCACTGGATGACGAAACGTCTACAATAAAGATGCCCAGATGTTACACATGACTCTTACAGTTGGCATACTCACGACTCAGGGACTGGGAGAGGGGGGGGGGGTAGTAGTTGTGGAAACCTACGAAACTCCTCCCAACAGCGGGTTACCCTAATGTAAGTATGAAGACGTTACCAGGGCAACAGTTAACACCATAACAAAAGTGGTATGGAGAGCACAAATGGGGAAAGTAAAGATACTGATAACGAGAAACTTCGCAAAGAAATAAACTGTTAGAGCTGGACACAGCAGAGAAAACTGGACACGGGATTGAGTGATGGAGACCTTGATGGAAAACGTTGTGACGTCATGTTAGGTACACAAAAAGAGCAGTGATGATGACCCAGCAAAGCGGAATTTGTTTTTTAAAATAGGCACATGTGACGCAGAGGGAATGGACTATCGGTGCTAGTGAGCACAGTGTGCTGAGGTGCTAGTGAGCACAGTGTGCTGAGGTGCTAGTGAGCACAGTGTGCTGAGGTGCTAGTGAGCACAGTGTGCTGAGGTGCTAGTGAGCACAGTGTGCTGAGGTGCTAGTGAGCACAGTGTGCTGAGGTGCTAGTGAGCACAGTGTGCTGAGGTGCTAGTGAGCACAGTGTGCTGAGGTGCTAGTGAGCACAGTGTGCTGAGGTGCTAGTGAGCACAGTGTGCTGAGGTGCGACTGCCTTGTGCAAGTAAACATGGAAAGAGCAAAGAGGAGGAGGAAAGAGCAACCTGAATATCAGAAGAGTAAAGTGAGCATGCTTGAGAGACTTCCCGAATTCAGTAAAGTGGGAAAAGGAATTAGAAGGAAAACAGTGAGTGAGACGTGGCAACCTGGGAAGCACCAGGGGAAGAAAGAAAATAATGCACAAAAGAAAATGTAATGGATAAGAGAGAGAGAGATGTGGAGAGGGAAAGATTAGAAACGGAAAAGCATGAAAAAATTACTGGAAGTAGAGACAGAAGACAAAACAGAAGCAAGCAGAAGAGCTAGAAATGAATACGAACGTATCAAAAGAAAGGCTGTGAGCAACACACTGAGAATGACAAACATTAAAATCTAAATCTGAACCAAATTTTCCTTCACAGTCACATGAGAATTAAGCTCATGTTAAAAAAGCAGGTAAGAGAAACGAATGAGAAAGAGCTGGGTGGAGACAGGCAACGCCAGAGTGAAATAGAATAGGCAGACCAGCGGGAACTGGATTCCATTAACACAAGTGGTAAAGCAGAGGAGTTGCTGAGTGAAATGATCACATCAAAGGTAATAAGACCTGTCGTGTGTTACCATGGTGTTCCAGGGGACGAGTAGAAGCATTGAGTGAAGGACTAGCTGTCTAAAACTCAAGCAAAATGAGGTAATTTCCAGAACAACAGTAAACATCGACTGCAATTCCAATTCAAGAGGAGGAAGAGTCAGATAACATTGAACAACAGACTTGTGTTCTGGACATCAATAAGATCTGAGGTATAGAAAAAGATAATCAAAGGAAGAACGTTTAGGGAGAAACAGAAACCGAAAACAGGAAAGATATCGCAATAAATTAAAGGATAAGGATATCTAAGGGAAAAGAGAGTGATGATCAGGAAGGAAGTATTAGAATGGACAAGTGTGAGAAGTGGGTTCCACAGTGTTAGATATTGCAACCAGTATTGTTACTCCTGTATATAAATGATGAGTAAGAATTGGAAATGACACTGAAAGGTTGCTACATGAACCTGACAAATTACAGAGTTGGTCGTATAAGCAGCAGACAGAATTCAAACCAAGCAAGTGTAAAGTTATGAAAATTAGAGAAGAAGGAAGACGGGTGCGGAGGGGAGAGTTCAGACCTGACCGGGTGCGGGGAGGGCAGAGTTCAGACCTGACCGGGTGCGGGGAGGGGCAGAGTGCAGACCTGACCGGGTGCGGGGAGGGCAGAGTGCAGACCTGACCGGGTGCGGGGAGGGGCAGAGTGCAGACCTGACCGGGTGCGGGGAGGGGCAGACGACCGGTCGGAGGGCGAGGACCTGACCGGGTGCGGGGGGGAGAGGGGCAGAGGCAGAGTGCCTGACCGGGTCGGGGAGGGCAGAGTGCAGACCTGACCGGGTGCGGGAGGGCAGAGTGCAGACCTGACCGGGTGCGGGGAGGGGCAGAGTGCAGACCTGACCGGGTGCGGGGAGGGGCAGAGTGCAGACCTGACCGGGTGCGGGGAGGGGCAGAGTGCAGACCTGACCGGGTGCGGGGAGGGGCAGAGTGCAGACCTGACCGGGTGCGGGGAGGGGCAGAGTGCAGACCTGACCGGGTGCGGGGAGGGGCAAGAGGGGGCAGGACCTGACCGGGTGCGGGGAGGGGCAGAGTGCAGACCTGACCGGGTGCGGGGAGGGGCAGAGTGCAGACCTGACCGGGTGCGGGGAGGGGCAGAGTGCAGACCTGACCGGGTGCGGGGAGGGGCAGAGTGCAGACCTGACCGGGTGCGGGGAGGGGCAGAGTGCAGACCTGACCGGGTGCGGGGAGGGGCAGAGTGCAGACCTGACCGGGTGCGGGGAGGGGCAGAGTGCAGACCTGACCGGGTGCGGGGAGGGGCAGAGTGCAGACCTGACCGGGTGCGGGGAGGGGCAGAGTTCAGACCTGACCGGGTGCGGGGGAGGGGCAGAGTGCAGACCTGACCGGGTGCGGGGGAGGGGCAGAGTGCAGACCTGACCGGGTGCGGGGGAGGGGCAGAGTGCAGACCTGACCGGGTGCGGGGAGGGGCAGAGTCAGACCTGACCGGGTGCGGGGAGGGGCAGAGTGCAGACCTGACCGGGTGCGGGGAGGGGCAGAGTCAGCAGAGCATGACCTAGGGCGTGCAATGATGGAGGGCAGAGTCAGACCTTGTCACGAGAACACACTGCAAACATATCTCAAGAAGCATGACTCAGGTGTGAACATATTATCGAACTTGTCACTGGAGGCGCACATCGAATGAATATTTTTCACATTATTACTGTCTGCCGACATTTCAACCCCATCAGACTAAATGTTTGACACTGGCTGGACTAAACCCTGTTCACTGTCCAGTTCAACGCCTCAATAACTGTCGAATTGATAAAGCACGCAGCAATGAGCGACTAGCTAACAAGTGCTTCAGAAACCTGAACAAAGAATCGTTCACGACGAACTAGTTCCGAAGCTTTGGGTAATGACGGATTAGTTGAGACTTATAAAAACTGAACCTTATGATATTAGAGAATAAAGAACATTGTGTTCATAGATGGGTGATGATAGTGGACTTAAAAAAAAACTGGTCATGAGGCAGGAAAAGTTCAAGATGCTAATGAGCCAAGGTGATGTCTGGAATACTGGAAATATTTCGTCAACCTTGGGGATGAAGTAGGTAGGACAGACTCCAATTACAGATTTAAAAATAGGTACTACGAGGCTAGGTGTGAGCTAGCTACCAGCAGAGTGTCAGCCCTCTCTTACCACAATTAATTATAAACTAGATGTGTACGGGCAAGTAAGTAAACACATTTTTCGATAGTATTAAACTTTACAGCACAAACGACTCTCAAGCCTGGTAATTCTTTAAAACAATGTGTATATAATTCCCACCTGCCTACCAGCTGACACTAAAACTTTGTTTCATACTTCACACCCAGTAACTTCACACCCAGTAACTTCACACCCAGTAACTTCACACCCAGTAACTTCACACCCAGTAACTTCACACCCAGTAACTTCACAGCCAGTAACTTCACACCCAGTAACTTCACACCCAGTAACTTCACACCCAGTAACTTCACACCCAGTAACTTCACACCCAGTAACTTCACACCCAGTAACTTCACACCCAGTAACTTCACACCCAGTAACTTCACAGCCAGTAACTTCACAGCCAGTAACTTCACAGCCAGTAACTTCACAGCCAGTAACTTCACAGCCAGTAACTTCACAGCCAGTAACTTCACAACCAGTAACTTCACAACCAGTAACTTCACAACCAGTAACTTCACACCCAGTAACTTCACAACCAGTAACTTCACACCCAGTAACTTCACAACCAGTAACTTCACACCCAGTAACTTCACAACCAGTAACTTCACACCCAGTAACTTCACAACCAGTAACTTCACACCCAGTAACTTCACACCCAGTAACTTCACAACCAGTAACTTCACACCCAGTAACTTCACACCCAGTAACTTCACAACCAGTAACTTCACACCCAGTAACTTCACACCCAGTAACTTCACACCCAGTAACTTCACACCCAGTAACTTCACACCCAGTAACTTCACACCCAGTAACTTCACACCCAGTAACTTCACAACCAGTAACTTCACAACCAGTAACTTCACACCCAGTAACTTCACACCCAGTAACTTCACACCCAGTAACTTCACACCCAGTAACTTCACACCAGTAACTTCACACCCAGTAACTTCACACCCAGTAATTCGTATTGTCTTCAGTTTTACCAAAGCCCTACTCAAGCTTTTCTTAGCTACTTTAGCCATCAAGTTATTTATCCTGTCTTGTGTTTAACTTTCTTGCAGGATGGAGACATCATGACTTTAGTACATTGAGGGAGCTGCAGGTTAATGTTCAGTTTGGAGGTCTTGTGGAGTGGGAGTGCCCTCTTTCCTCCCCTTATTAAGAGGATTGTCTCCCTAACTTCCCTCTCCTCATTAGAAGGATTGTCTACTTAACTACCCTTCCCTCAGAAGGATTGTCTCACTAACTTCCCTCTTGGCCAAGAAACTATAGAATGTGGCTTAACATCATGAAGATCATTTGAAAATGAGGGAAGGACTGGCTTGTTAATTGTCGTAGAGGAGTATGTAGTGGACCAGCTGTGCACTTATTGCTTATTTGTAACTACGGGATCAGAGATAATATCTTTATTTCTACAAGTACATGTACAAGGTGAACATATGACAGAATCAGAGATAAGACTTGGGTAACTCTACAGACGAAATGTTTCGTCTGCGTAGCAGGCTTCATCTATGGAATACAGAAGTGAGTTACAGTCATGGAAATGGGAGAGGTGAAGAGGTAGTTTTAGGTAACGAGTCCTTCACCCTAGATGGAAGATGGTCAGTCTCTTAGCTTAAAGGAAAGTCAGTAGGAAGAGCTGTACTCACCTAATTGTACTCACCTAATTGTGGTTGCAGGGGTCGAGACTTGGCTCCTGGCCCCGCCTCTGCGCTGCCCGCTACTGGGTATCTGCTCTCCCTGCTCCATGAGCTTTATCATACCTCGTCTTAAAACTGTGTATGGTTCCTGCCTCCACTATGTCTTTCTCTAGACTATTCCACTTCCTGACTACTCTGTGGCTGAAGAAATGCTTCCTAACATCCCTTTGACTCATCTGAGTCTTCAGCTTCCAGTTGTGTCCCCTTGTTTCTGTGTTCCCTCTCTGGAACATCCTGTCACTGTCTACCTTGTCGATTCCCCGCAGTATTTTGTATGTCGTTATCATGTCTCCTCTGACCCTTCTTTCCTCCAGTGTTGTTAGTCCTATTTCCCTCAGCCTTTCTTCATAGGACAGACCCCTGAGTTGTGGAACTAACCTTGTCGCAAACCTTTGCACTTTCTCTAGTTTGTGCTTGACCAGGTGTGGGTTCCAGACTGGTGCTGCATATTCTAGGTGTGTGTGTGTGTGTGTGTGTACTCACCTAATTGTACTCAACTAATTGTGGTTGCAGGGGTCGAGACTCAGCTCCTGGCCCCGCCTCTTCGCTGTCCGCTACTGGGTCTCTGCTCTTCCTGCTCCATGAGCTTTATCATACCTCGTCTTAAAACTATGTATGGTTCCTGCCTCCACTATATCTTTCTCTAGACTATGTGTGTGTGTGTGTGTGTGTGTGTGTGTGTGTGTGGTGTGTGTGAGTTACCATTTTGTCCTAGGCACATGTCGATTTGACACTAGGCCTGTTGTATGTATGTGTGTGTGTAACGAAACACTTCGAAATGTTTCGGCTCCGCCGGGAATTGAACCCGGGCCCTCCGTGCGTGAAGCAAGAGCGCTAGCCACCATGTCATCGGGGCGTGTGTGTGTGTGTGTGTCTGTCTGTGTCTGTGTCTGTGTGTGTGTGTGTGTTAGTTACCATTTTGTCCTAGGCACATGTCAATTAGACACTAGGCCTGTTATATGTATGTGTGTGTGTGTGTGTGTGTGTGTGTGTGTGTGTAAGAAACACTGAATGTTTCTGCCCCACTGGAATGAACCCGCCCTCCGTGCGTGAAGCGAGAGCTTTTACCCACTGGGCCACCGGGGGCTTGTGTGTGTGTGTGTGTGTGTGTGTGTGTGTGTTTGATGAACCTTATAACTTCTTGCCATAGAGATAATACTGTAATTCAGATTAACTACAGTATATAGAGAGTAAAATTGACAGAGAGAGAGAGAAGGGGGGGGGGAGGTCATGAAGAGAGAAGAGGAACAATTTTCCCAAAGCTTGCCTATTTTAACCCGATAATCGGACAGTTTGTTAAAAACTTGTCCACTTTATCCATGTCGAAGCTCTGAATTTAGTGGCCTCTGTCTGGCTATCATCAGTCTGTTGAACATCACCAGGTCCTCTTACTTCCCTTATCATCAGTCTGTTGAACATCACCAGGTCCTCTTACTTCCCTTATCATCAGTCTGTTGAACATCACCAGGTCCTCTTACTTCCCTTATCATCAGTCTGGTGAACATCACCAGGTCCCTTACTCCCTTATCATCCAGTCTGTCGTGAACATCACCAGGTCCTCTTACTTTCCCTTCTATCCTTATCAGTCTGTGAACATCACCAGGTCCTCTTACTTCCTTCATCAGTCTGGTGAACATCACCAGGTCCTCTTACTCCCTTTATCCCCCAGTCTGGTGAACATCACCAGGTCCTCTTACTTCCCCTCTTATCATCCACTTCCACCGTCTGGTGAACATCACCAGGTCCTCTTACTTCCCTTATCATCAGTCTGTTGAACATCACCAGGTCCTCTTACTTTCCTTATCAGTCTGGTGAACATCACCAGGTCCTCTTACTTCCCTTATCATCAGTCTGTTGAACATCACCAGGTCCTCTTACTTCCCTTATCAGTCTGGTGAACATCACCAGGTTTTCTTACTTCCCTTATCATCACTCTGGTGAACATCACCAGGTCCTCTTACTTCCCTTATCTTCACTCGGGTGAACATCACCAGGTTAACCAGGCAAGCAGCAGACGAGCCTGGCCCAGTGCCGGGCTCCGGGAGTAGAAAAACTGTCGGAACTCAGCAAAGGTATATCAAAGGTAAAGGTTAGGTCCTCTTACTTTCCTCTTCCTCCTGCTGATTTTTCCTCCTATTTTTTCTTCATCCTCTTCCTCTCTTACCGTCTCTTCACATTTCTCTGAACTCATAATTAACTCCCCTCACTCTTTTACCTCCCCTCCTTACCCTCTTCCCCTCCTCCCCATCCCTACCTCCTCCCCACACCCTTCCCTCTTCTTCCCCCATCCCACCTTCCCCACCTACACCCCTCCCCGCCTTCCCCAGTGGGGAAACATTATAAAAACAGAAATAATGAGCAGCATAGGCTCTTCATCCCTGCTCATCCCTCGCCTCACTCTCCTTCTGATTATTAATTTGCATAGTGAGGTCACATGGGAGGTGGAGGTAGTTGTAGTGGTGTTGCTGTGTTGGTAGTTGTGGTGTAGGTAGTTGTGGTGTTGGTAGTGGTGGTGTTGGTAGTGGTGGTGTTGGTAGTGGTGGTGTTGGTAGTGGTGGTGTTGGTAGTGGTGGTGTTGGTAGTGGTGGTGTTGGTAGTGGTGGTGTTGGTAGTGGTGGTGTTGGTAGTGGTGGTGTTGATAGTAGTGGTGGTGTTGATAGTGGTGGTTGTGGTAGTTTAGGTGTTGGTAGTTGTAGTGGTGCTGTTGGTGTTAATGGTGGTGGTGTATGTAAAGGTGATATGCTGAGTAACTTCAGGTCTCGTCCAGGTGTTTGTATGTTTCGTGACACAATGCCACCATCATGTCAGTGTTGTGATGAATTAATTGCGCATTCCTTGATACAGTTCCTGGTGATGTTTGACATTCTTCGAGTCACTCGTTCTCTCTGGGCTGGAATATTGCTGTGTACAAATATCCCCATTTCAAAGCAAGTGAAATTGTAGAAATGGAAAATATTAAGAGCTTTCACAGCTCGTATAAACTCAGTTAAGCACCTAAATTATCGGGAGCGCTTGAAATCCCTATGTACTCCTTAAAACATAGGGGAGAAAGATGCATCATTATTTACACCTGGAAGATTCTGGAGGAATTGGTTTGCAAGCTTCACACCGAAATCACTGCATATGAACTCAAGAGGCATGGCAGAGTTCAAGATACCTCAGGTAAAAAAAAAACCGGGATAGCGATGAGTATACTGAGAGGGAACTCAATAAGTGTAAACGGACCACGACTCTTCAACACCTCCCAGCAGATCCCTGGCTGAACTCGATAGATTCCTCAAATCAGTTCCTGATCAGCTGGGTTGTGATGCATACGAGGTACTGTGGGCGGCGGATACCAGCAGCCTGGTCGATCAGGCCAGCAACAAGGAAGAATGTTTTAGGAACGGGTCGTGGGGACAGTGACCTTAGGAAGCGACTACAGGTAACTTGCAGGTATGCTCCTGCGTTACCCGTAACTGCACCAGTGAGCTCATTTGTGTGTCTAGGTGCTCAATTGATGACCGATCAGGTGGCGTGGTGAATGACCACATGGAGTAATGAATGTTCAGGTGATATGGTGAATGACCAGGTGATATGGTGAATGACCAGGTGGAGTAATGATTGACCAGGTGGTGTAATGATTGACCAGGTGGTGTAATGATTGACTAGTTGGTGTAATGAATGCTCAGTTGGCGTAATGAATAACCAGATAGTCTAATGAATGCCCAGGTGGTGTAATAAATGCCCAGGTGGTGTAATGCTTGACCAGGCGGTGTAATGATTTACCAGGTGTGAATGAATGACCAGGTGGTGCAATGAATGCCCAGGTGGTGCAATGAATGCCCAGGTGGTGTAATGAATGCCCAGGTGGTTTAATGAATGACCAGGTGGTGAGAGTATACTCTCCCAGGAAGCTGCTCTGGTGGTGAGAATATCACTACTTTTAAACCAAGGCATTAGGCCCTGTGCCAAGGCACTTGGGCAATACGTGCCCCTCTCCCCCCCATCCTCCCCACGCTGTGTAATTATCATTATGAATATCAAGTATAATGATGCCTGGTACATAAAGCTGTCGTCAGCTTGAGCGTCCACCTGCGCAGCTTAGTAAACAGCTTGATGGGAAAGCCTCTGTTAGGCGTTCTGTTGGTTACTTTACCCACGGCCCGGTCTAAGACCAGGCTTCCTAGGATGGAAAGAAATAGCGTCGCGAGTAGCATTGCTAGTAGCGTCGCATTTAGCATAGCAAGTATCATCGTAAGTAGCGTCGCAGGTAGCATCGTAAGTAGCGTCGCAGGTAGCATCGTAAGTAGCGTCGCAGGTAGCATCGTAAGTAGCGTTGCACACATGCACTCATGTGCGCACACATTGTTATTGTAATCATGGGGGAGCTCTTTGGGGGGATGAAGGGTATTCAGACTCAGTTCAGGGTACTGGAGCACAGTTCCAATTCCCTAGATCAAGATCCATTCAACAGCGTCAAGAAACTTTCCTTAAGGGGATGTGCACACACACACACAGAATTAAGAACTATTAAAAAGCACACAGGAAGGTAAATGTACAATAGATGTTTATTGAATGGAGCAAAAGTTTGTTAGGTTTACGTCTTCAAGAGTTGAAACTTAGTGACGTTGTATCCGCAATAGGGAAGACAGGGAACACCTTTGCAGAAGCTTTTATTGAGGAAGAAAAGGAACACTTTTGCAAAAGAAGTTTTAATTCAGACAACTTTTCGATCGTAACAGATCGAAACGATGGCCACAATAAAAGCGTTCTCTGAAAAAGTGTGTTTGTAATTCACTCGTTTACAAGTAATGGATGACGACAGACTGGGAGCTCCTGGTACGCCCAGGTAAGGCAGGCGGCCCACGGTGCAAAACTTTCGCCGATTACTTCCCAGGGTGGCCAGCGGTGGTGCTGACAGAGGTTGTCCCTGGTGCCCTCCACGGCTTCAACTTCACCCGCGACTCGGGATTCTGTTACCATTTCGGCTCCGACTCCGGATCCCTTTGCCATTCCTCCTCCTCCTCGCCTTGCTGACCACTCTGAGTTAACTTCTGATAGTTTTTTGTCCTAATTGAGCACCCAGACGCCGGTTTCTTGTCTCTTACATCTCTACCTTCTAGCAGTTACAGCAGTCAGCAGATTTTGTTTTCCCTTGGAGCGACCTTCGGAGACGAGCAAGAAGGGATAATCAGGCTGTCTGCTGCATTTCTGCTTGCCGAGCAAGTGGACGGATAAGCAAGCAGAGGCACAGTAATAAAACAGATAAATTGATTGGATAGTTGGTTTGTCATCCTCTTCTTCCGCGATGTTTAGTATTTCATTTATACTACTACTACTAATAATAATAATAATAGTATTATTATTGTTGTATTCTTTGGTAAGCGCTAAACTTGCAGGGATCACACAGCACCTGTAATATAGAAGGCAATCAGGCTTGATCCAAGGAAGTGGAGGGCAATTCCAACTCCTTTAACCAAGAGCCCCTCACCAGCATCCAGGCATCCCCTTGAAGGATGGATAGGTGGGTAGACTTAGAGGATAGATGGGCAGGCAAGTGGGTAGGATGGTAAGTAAGACACATAGGCAACATTTAGGCAACTTTATTCAGAAACGTTTCGCCTACACAGTAGGCTTCTGTAATGGACTGATACATGGTCTTCACATCTCTGCTGCTCCTGCCTACTTTCTGTACTCGACTGTAGAAGCCTAAATGTTGCCTGTGTCTTACTTGTCGGTATTGTATACCTTTTTGATATTCAAGTGGGTAGGATGAAGGGTAGGAAGGTTAGTGGATACTCAGGGACTTGTACCCTTGTTGATCCTGGTACCCTTAATAGCTCTGGCACCCTTAATGACCTTAGCATCCTTAATGAGCCTGGTACCCTTAATGAGCCTGGTACCCTTAATGACCCTGGTACCCTTAATGGCTCTGGCACCCTTAATGACCTTAGCATCAATAATGACCTTAGCACCCTTACTGAACCTGATACCCTTAATGGCCCTGGTACCCATGGAAATAAATGGTATAAAATACCGACACACCCGGTAACTCTGGCACGTTAATGACCTTATCACCCCGAGTGGCCCTGGTACCCTTAATGACCGTGATACAGTGACCTTGGCACCCATAATTACCTTAGATCCCTTAATGACCTGGGCACATTTAATAACCCTACCTTCCTTAACTCAAACCATGATAGCCCTACACCCTTAATAACCCCTGGCACCATTAATGACCTTGGCACCCTTATTGACCTCGGCACCTTTAATGGCCCTGGTACCCTTAACCCTGATATCTGTAATGACACTGGCACTACTACATGGTAACACTACTACATGGTAAATTGTTTGTAGATCTAGTGTTTACTCTGGGAAGAATTCCCTCAGGGTATCATATTTAGTGATTGGACGATACCAGAATGTTTGCCGATACCGTCAAGCTAACTGATACCGATATAATCACAGTCGATACCAATACCATTATAGCCGATACCGATACCATTACAGCCGATACCGATACCATTACAGCCGATGCCGATACCATCACAGTTAGCCGCGATACCGATACCTTCACTGTTAGCCAATACCGATACGTTTTGATACCGATATTTTGGCCTAGCTCTAATCAGATCGTGGTGAAACCAACACTGAGCGAAACGTTGATGAATATGACGCATGTGCAACACCTGGGTATCTGTGTTATGAAGATGTGATAAAACTGACCTAATTTGCCCGAAATGTTCTGCATAACAAGCGGCTTTCTATATAGTAGTGTGTCATTGATGTCAACTAGACCTGTATACATTGTACATGTACTTGTAGTAAATATTATTATTATTATTATTATTATTATTATTATTATGATGTTTCGCCATCCCAGGTGTTGCACATGTGTATTATTCATTAATCTGTCGCTACTGTCCACCATTAAAGTTATGCCACTGAGCGAGTCCGTGTGAGAGGAGAGAATGTAAACATACACTCTGCCGTACTATTTGGTCGTCATGTAACTAACTACTACGACCATCATCGTTAGGAAGTCTATTACTCTCAAGAGTTATAATGTTAGGAGCCACTATCTTGGTGTGTCTACCAAGATGGAGAATACGAGTCACCATCTGCGTCTCTTATGTTAGAAAGTCCACTAACATCAAGACCTTGGAGGTCAAGGGTCACCCTCTCAGGCTACCATGCAGTCACTGCACTAACATCAAGACCTTGGAGGTCAAGGGTCACCCTCTCAGGCTACCATGCAGTCACTGCACTAGATCAACAGCTCTAAGGCACCTCACAACACCCACTTTATATACTAATAAGCCATTGTCAGCGCTTACATTAAATCAGCTTAACATTTATTCACTCTCAAATCACCAGTGTAGCGGGCTGTGTTGTGTTGGGGAGCAGTGGGGCGAGGTGGGGGTGGAAGTAGCGCTCAGACACACATTTGGAGACAATGATGGGGTGATTATTGTAATCTCTGTGGGGAGGTTACACAAGGCGTCTGCAGCCTCAACCACAGAGATCATAACTCCACTAGTGATGTCTTGGTAATGTCTCTTGGAGTGATGCTGTCCACAGCTTTTATGACTTGGCAGAATTGGATACATCAGCAATGTGGTGCTACCTGTTTGTGTGTGATAGTTACTAAGTGGAAACACTAACTGTGCTTAGTGACGTCTGTAACCGGAAGGGGGTCAGTGGGTGGATGGAATAGAGCAGAAGGGATGGGAAAGGGAGTGGGTGGATATAATATAAACTAAGAAGGGTTGAGAAACGGAGTGAGTGAATTGAGTAAAGAATAAGAATTGGGAAGGGAAGTGGATATAATAGACTAAGAGAGGGTGGGAAAGGGATTGGGTGGATGAAATGGAGAATAAGAAAGGAAAAGAAGTGGTTCGATAAAATAGAGACTAAGAGAGGGTGGGAAAGGGATTGGGTGGATGTAACAGAATACAAAAGAGTGGAAAAGGAAGGAAATGACCCTGAAATTTGCACTTTCTTTTTTATTCGTTCCTTACACTTAGTTTATTTTTCTCTTTGTTTCACACAACTGACATAAGAAAGGTTGGAGATGGTTACACCCTGAACTCACAATAATAACGTGAACGAAAGTTTCGGAAATTTGAGTGGAATTTAGTCAACGTAATTTCCAATTAGGCTCGTTCCATCTTCCTCACGGGTAAAGAACTTCACTTTTTTTATCTTCACTGACATCAAGGTCGATTTTCCCCACCCCGCGACCCTTGCTTGTGCTCCCTACTGATATTATCTTAACAGCTCTGACCTCCGGAGTAACAGCTGACCTCCGGAGTAACAGCTGACCTCCGGAGTAACAGCTGACCTCCGGAGTAACAGCTGACCTCCGGAGTAACAGCTGACCTCCGGAGTAACAGCTGACCTCCGGAGTAACAGCTGACCTCCGGAGTAACAGCTGACCTCCGGAGTAACAGCTGACCTCCGGAGTAACAGCTGACCTCCGGAGTAACAGCTGACCTCCGGAGTAACAGCTGACCTCCGGAGTAACAGATGACTTCCAGGATGTCAGCGATCCAGACGATAACAGCTGACCTCTGAAGTAAGCAGCTGACCTCAGAGTAACAGCTGACCTCCAGAGAATACCAGCTGACCTCGGAGTAACAGAGACCTCAGAATAACAGCTGACCTCCGGAGTAAGCTGCATCCTCCGAGAACCCAGCTGACTCGGGTTCTGCTGATCCTCTGAGAAACAGATGACTTCCAGGATGATTCCTCAGCAGATCTTCAGAACGATATCTTAGCTCACCTCTTGAATAAAGTCCAGCTGTCCTCAAGAATGTTACCTCAGCTGTCCCCAAGAATACCTCAGCTATCCTTAAGGATAATATCTCAGAAGCTTGAATAGCAACGCTCTTCTTGCCGAATAAGGCAACCTAAAATTTATGTATGCAATTTTTTCTCAAAAATCATTCTGAACCTAACGAGAAAATATATTTCATTGCGTTTAATATATATATATATATATATATATATATATAGTGTGTGTGTGTGTGTTTTGTTTCTAAATTACAATATTGCGTGACATTTTCAAGGTTTTCCCTCACTACAATTAAGAGAACTTGGGCACTTTCCTCCCCACGTGTCACATTTTCCGTTTATCGTTAAGGCAAGTGGGAACCTTCCACTCAGCGTGTCACATTTGGCACTTAATTTGCATACGGTTGCCGCAGCATCCGGGCTGACAGACATGGCACGGGAGCCGCAGCATCCGTGCTGACAGACGTGGCACGAGCGCCGCAGCATCGTGACAGACAGACAGCCTGACAGACGTCTAAAGCGATAGACATAACGAGAAAATGCATTTTTTTTGGTGACTGGTTCACATAGGTTTGTGTGCTCACCTGTTTGTGGTTGCAGGGGTCGAGCCTCAGCTCCTGGATCAGCCTGGCTCCTCAGATCATGGGAGGTGATGGACGGGGAGGGTGGAGAGGGAAATGAGAGGAAGAAAAGGGAGGAAAAGATAGTAAAAAGAAAGATTGATGTATAGCCCCACTCCTCTCCCTAAACCAGCCTCTCATCCCACTCCTACCCCTTCAAGACCCACTCGCTTCACCCAATTCTCCTAGGCCCTCCCTCATCCAACCATCCCCCACCTCTCCTTAATTTCTCTGTCCAGCCTGCACACGATGGCGCGCTAGGGATGCTTAATATACCCAGGTGATCATTTGACAGGTATGTGAGTATGATGGCAAGTATGTGAGTATGATGGCAAGTATGTGAGTATTCTTATTTTCTTATGATGGCAAATATTCCCAGTCTCATCCCTTCTGAAGTAATAGTCTCCAGTACACACATCTTTCCCATCTGTAAACGCAGTTCTTTGTGTGTGTTTTATCCTAATCCACCATAAAGTCCAAATTAGCTTACATCAAAATCAAGAGGTAGTTTGCGCACGAAACTACGTTATTGCGTGCAGGTACTCCTTACACATCCTTGCCTGACGTAAAATGAAAGCCACCACCATCACCACCACCTTCTGTGTTGACCGACGTACGACGAACCCCAACAGCGCCCTAATGACTTTGGGCTACAACATGTGTGCCACCTTGTCTGATGTACGACCACTACTTATACTGTTGTGGTTGACGAACGGCCTCCGCGCTCCCTCTTTTGCCTTGGCTGACGTACGACCTCAAACCATTCTCTCGCAGAGAGTGAAAATCGTACAGATTTCTGCATTTTCTGGTCATACTCGTGGCCAGATGTGTTTTTATTGTATTTATATATGAATAAGTGACGTGTAATGAACACTTGTCACTATTCAATAATAATCCACATACTAGACAGCAACTCAGGAGATTGATTAATCTGTATATTTTTATCCCCTTCTGGGATCCTCTTCAGCAGAAGAGGATAAATATTTTTCGAAGTACTGTGTAATCGAGGTGAACCTGACTTGAGCTGTAAGACAATTATCGTAGAGACACGAGGGAACCATTGAAATAACGATAGTTGTACAATATTGGCGAAAAATGGCAGTATGACTGTGCGAGGTACTACCCTGGGTTTTGGAAGAATGTGCTGGAGAACCAAGGTGCCCACTAAGCACAAATTTCGAAGTTTCCGACACAGGTCAGCTGGTGCATAAGTGGAACGGCAAGAATTGTGCTCAGACTCACTGAAATCGTGATAACACGCTTGTAAACAAATCACACAAATCAGAGCACTGGCCTGTGAATTTTAGGACTCTGCCATAGGTTCGAGCCTTACCCGTTGCTTTGATATTAAGAGTGTCCAAACTATGGAGCTTCACTCACAGAGGAGAGTGTTGTAAACAATGATCACAGCCACTAAAGAAAATCAGTTACACATGGAGGTGTAGCTGCCCTTTCCTTCCTGGGATTAAACCTGCTTGCCTCATCGTACTTTCCTTGGCATTGTGTGATTCCTACAGGTTTAGCACTTTCCAGTGAATAAAAGAATATTTGGGTAATGTATTAGATATTCACACACAGCCATGCTGGTGCTGCCACCTATAGGTTACCAAGCTCAGCTCACACCATGCTTCCTCTGACTCACTGTGGCAGCCGACGTCATTCAGACAAGACGTCTACTCACCCCCTCACAGGCATGGGCATGCCTGCCCTTGCCCGTCGCCATAACACACTGCCTGTGTAGAAGACCCCAAATACAGTAAGAAGCCTTCGAAGAGCTGTATCATTCACTGCTTGGACACAGCTCTCCATTTCAATTGTAATATTGGCGGCAAGCGGTAGTCACAGCGGCTGTGTTGCCCGGAGAGAGAAAGGCAGGAATCGTGAAGATGTTGACTACTTCATCGCCTCATACACGTAGCATCCGTCTCTCAGCGAGTTATCCTGATGTCGTGTCTGCAAGTCTCAGCATCCAGACACAGGATCAGCAGGATCCAGGCCGAAATTTGCTGAATTTTCCTCGAAAAATCTTTGTGGCGTCACCTGGGTCTTCACAGCATCCCACGCTGTTCTTCAGTCATGTGTTCAGCGTCGCCTGTATGTTTCTGATGCTGTTCAGCTGAGCACGGCTATTTCGGCAAGTCAGAGGTGAGTTTTGTGGTGATTTCTACGCCCATGGTGGTAGATTCCTGTGTGCCTCACTGTACGCCACCACCTAACTCTCACCACCATACAGCACTACACTGCTCACTGCCTCCCTGCTATTTTCTGCGTAAATTCAGTGTGAATTCTTTGCCAGAGCTGTGTATCCGAGTGCCCAAGGTCACTCGAAGCCACTTGTGGATAAAGCCATGTGAATCTACAACCCACGTAGGTTAACAAACCAGATGTCCACAGGCACATGCTGTTGTCTGCTGCCTGGCGTCACCCATGACGTCACCCCTACGTTACCATGCTGCCTGACGCTATCTTGCGACGTCACCGTTTCCCAGCGTCACCCAAGACGTCACTCAGGACGTCTTCCCGACGTCACCCAGGATGTCTGCCCTGATGTCACCTCACGATGTCACCCCATGACATCCCTCACAACATCACGCCTGGCATCACCACATGTCACATCAACAGTGTTAGTTTCACAGTGAGCAATTTGTATTTAGTATTGTCCAGAATGATTGAGAGATGTGTACGTGTTAATTCTTCTCAGTGTTCATTTACTAGTGTTCTCACATGTTGTGAATGCCTTAGTGTCGATTTTTGCACAGAAAGGCATCATTTGCTAGTGCAAGCCATGTAACCGCATGTGCAATGCTGGTGTGCAATTTTCAGTGTGTCCCGATGTGTGGTCTGAGCCCAGATGTGTGTGTAGACCAGTGTGGCCTGAGTCCAGACCATTGATAACACTTATGTTACATGTCACCCTGTTGTGACCAGTCATCAGTTAAGAGTGTCGAGCCCCATGTATAGATAGTTCTTATGCTCGCCGCTCGTAGACACCTTGCTGAATCGTTCTGCTACGACTCCCTGTTGACTAATTTCACGCCTTCTCCTGACCGTCAGAGTGCAGTTACTTTTAGAAAACCAGTTTGAGGATGCTTAGACTAACCTCTGCTATGACTCCAACTCTGTCGAGAGAAGACATCGTCAAGCTGCAGTAGCCCTGTCGGCAGGCGCCCGCTCACTCCTGTTACAGTGTATGCTGCTACGAATCCCACATGTTTCGCCTGAGTCATCCCTGCTACAACTCCACTCTCGCCGGCAGTGACAGCCCCAGCGACAGTACCAGTCCAGAAATGACCTCCCGAGTCACTTGCCAGAAGAAGTCCTGCCCAGTTGCCGAGCACTGATGACGCCTCACTCGAGGCACCAGCAGGTTGTGCCCCAGGTTGTGCCCCAGGTTGTGCCCCAGGTTGAGTGAACCCTGCACCTACTACTCCACGATGACTGCTTCACCGTTCCAGACGAGACCGTACCCTGTACGCCATAGCTCAGCCGCAGGGATGTCTCCTGAAGTCGCAGTATCTGTCCAGACGCAGGAAAGCGTGCAGTGATGCCTCTGAGGCTCACTGCCTTGGACCACTGCCTTGGACCACTATGTTTAGCAGACCCCTTTTTTTTTTCTTCCCTCCCTGTAGAATTTTTTTGTCCATGTCCACATGTATATATATGTTTTTATTTTGTGTTCTGTGCCCTGTTCCTGCGAGAGAGACATTTTTTTTTCAGTCAATCATGGTCAAGGTATGACCATGGGTTGGTGGCTGAGCGATGTATGCCCAGTTTTGTTCATATTTCGCACCATACTGGTGCCGCCACCTATAAGCCTACCAAGCTCAGCTCACACCATGCTTCCTTTGACTCTGGCAGCCGACTCTGGCAGTGACGTCATTCAGACAAGACGCCTACTCACTCTCTCCCTCGCAGGCATGGGCCTGGCCCGTCGCGATAACACACTGCCTGTGTAGAAGACCCCAAATAAAGTAAGAAGCCTCCGAAGAGCTTTATCATTCACCGCTGCCAGATACACACACACACAAACGTTTTTATGAGTAAAACGCACACACACACACACACACATGTTGCGTGGAGGTTCTTTCGCAGATTGGGTAATGAACAGACGAGTTTGGGATGGTAACTTGGTATATTAGACAAGGTGGTATTCTCAGAGCCGTAAGCCTGGTCTATCCCTACACGGTGTCTCGATGGTAACTGGCACTGCCCCGAGCAGGCTCATAGCGTTCAAAGTATTGACCTTGACATGGTGTGACCCTTGACATTGGCTGAAGAGTTTGCATTCCGGATGGTCCCCGACACAAACGTTGAGTAAAACCACAACACTCACGACACATACCACACACAGCCCCGGTGGCCTAGTGGCTAAAGCTCTCGCTTCACGCACAGAGGGCCCAGGTTCAATTCCCGGCGGGGCGGAAACATTTCGAAGTGTTTCCTTACACACACATACAACAGGCCTAGTGTCTAATCGACATGTGCCTAGGACAAAATGGTAACTAACAGACACACACACACACACACACACACACGTTAGACCCATACTGGAGTATGCAGCAACAGTTTGGAACCCACATCTAGCCAAGCACGTAAAGAAGCTAGAGAAAGTGCAAAGGTTTGCAACAAGACTAGTCCCGGAGCTAAGGGGTATGTCCTACGAGGAGAGGTTAAGGGGAATCGACCTGACGACACTGGAGGACAGGAGAGATAGGGGGGACATGATAACGACATATAAGATACTGAGAGGAATAGACAAGGTGGACAGAGACAGAATGTTCCAGAGATGGGACACAGCAACAAGGGGACACAGTTGGAAGTTGAAGACTCAAATGAATCACAGGGATGTTAGGAAGTATTTCTTCAGTTATAGAGTGGACGGGAAGTGGAATAGCTTGGGAAGCGATGTAGTGGAGGCAGGTTCCATACATAGCTTTAAGGAGAGGTATGATAAAGCTCATGGAGAAGGGAGCGTGACCCAGTAGCGGCCAGTGAAGAGGCGGGGCCAGGAGCTATGAATCGACCCCTGCAGCCACAACTAGGTGAGTACACACACACGCACACACACACACACACACACATACAACAGGCCTAGTGTCTAATCGACATGTGCCTAGGACAAAATGGTAACTAACACAAACATACACACACATATGTACGCAGGCATACATATATACATACATGCAAATGCATACACCACACACAAACCCACATACACAACAGGCCATGTGTCTATCAGCAAGTGCCTTTGACAAGTGGTGGCTAACTTGGACTGTCGTAATAGGATGAAAGGGGGGGGGGACTATGTCAACTGACTTTAAATTTTATAAAAAAAAATATGCGTAATTTATGAAAGTTTAGCTGGTAGGTGAAGTGTTGTGAGTGGGAAGATGGATTACTGTACCTGCCTCCCGCTGATGTATTGTGACGCTCAGCTGATGAGATAGGATAATATACGAGTGTTCTTTTGTGAGTTTGTGGCATTTATAGTGAGTAAACAATATCGGGCTTTGTGAGTTTGTGGTGAGTGTTACCATTCAGTGAATCTTATGCTGTTTTTCATTATTGTTCATACATTTTCTGGCTGGATATTAAGGTTCACTTATAATATTCAGGAAATATTATAAAGATGGATGTGGGTAAGGGTTTGGAAAAGGGTGCAGATGTCAGCAGTGTAATACTTTTATATATTTGTCCTAATACGATTTATAGTCAGGCTCCCTAGCCAAGCCTCGAGTCAGGCGACTCCCGTTTGAACCAGCCGCCTGGGCCTCTCCCTCACTTCCAAGTAGACTGACGAGACGAGCAGTTGGACAGGCTGGGTTCTTCCACCACTACCAATATACGTCTCCTGTGGATACCTGGAGTCTACCTGGAGAGCATTCCGGGGATCGACGTCCCCGCGGCCCGGTCTATGACCAGGCCTCCTATGACAGACTTGGATGACGGTACATACTGACAGGGGTGTGGGTACTGACGGGTAGACACAGCATCATCGTGACTCTGGGATGAAATATGTTTTAGTGAGCAAATTTAAAATGAATTTCTCTGGTCTTAAATATATCATCGGGATCCAATGTTACTTTGTGGTGGTGGGGAGGGCAAGTGGTAGTGGTGGGGAGGACAAGTGGTAGTGGTGGGGAGGACAAGTGGTAGTGGTGGGGAGGACAAGTGGTCTTGGTGTGGGCATGTGGTGGTGGTGGAGGGCAAGCGGGGGTGGGGACGGGAAGTGGCGGTGGTGGAGAGGATTTGGTGGTGGGAAGGATATGTGGTGGTGGGGATGACAAGTGGTGGTGGTGGTGGTGGGGAGACGCTGGCAGGAGGCCAGTCTCTATTCTCCCGGATCCTCTTTCCTTCCCCAACAATCCCTCACCCCTCCACCTCCCTCCATCTTTTACCTTCCCATTCCTTCACCTCTCCCTCCCATCTACCACTCCACCTTCCTCCACCTTCAGGCAATAATTCCCATAATCCTCCATCTCTTTAACCTTTCCACGTCCTCTACCATTCCACCTTCCTCACTCCATCTCCCTCCATCACTCCACTTCTGCTGCGTCTCCTACAGTTTCACACCTAGTATCTCCTCCACCTCGTACTTACAACTCAGGTACATCAAGACCTGTAGCACCAGGCCGTAATCAAGTCTCCAGGCGAGGAACTAACCACGAAAATAAACTTAAAGACAAACACCAGGTAAAGTTTTTTGAGTGTCAATATATTTCCACCACCAATATTTACAATATATACAGCGTACATTATAGCCGAAAATAATGATGATAGAGTAAAGCGAATTCGCTTTACTTTATCATTATTATTTTCTAGATGGTGTGTACGAGTTAATACGAGTGGCTTATAACACATACAAGAGACCGGTATGTATATTCAGCTTGCTAGTGAATGACTGACTCCAGCCAGCGGTGTAAGTAGATCATTTCGGTTGGAATCAACATCTCGCTCAATTGGTTGACTTGTAAACCTGGCAGCGAATCAGCGTGGCGGGGGGGGGGGGGACCCTTACAGCCACATCGCCTTAGCTGCAAAATTGGCTGTTATAAAGGGATGCGAAGAGTGAATGCTGTGATGATCGCTGAATAAATTTTAACGAACCCGGTTTCAGGTCTTTAGTATGGTACGGTGCCGCTTCTCATGTCATTTGAGTTACACTGCGGTATTATGCAGAGTATTTGAGGTACTGAGTGGGTATTATGGATCAATATTTGAGGTACAGTGTGTGGTATTATGGTCAATATTTGAGGTACAGAGTGTGGTATTATGGTCAATATTTGAGGTACAGAGGGGATTGGTCAATATTTGAGGTACAGAGTGTGGTATTATGGTCAATATTTGAGGTACAGAGTGTGGTATTATGGTCAATATTTGAGGTACAGAGTGTGGTATTATGGTCAATATTTGAGGTACAGAGTGGTATTATGGTCAATATTTGAGGTACAGGACATGGTATTTGAGGTACAGAGGTGGTATTGATTTGCTGAGTCTATTTGAGGTACAGTGTGTGGTAATTATAAAAGGTTAGCAATATTTGAGGTACAGAGTGGTATTATGGTCAATATTTGAGGTACAGGACATGGTAAGACAGAGGGCAAACACTGAGGTGAATTTGATAAGGATGGTTGAAATAGGGTCGACCGTTAGCGAGACAATAACGAGCGTATGAACTGGCCCGACGGCTTAACGATATGAGGTCATCCGCTGCTAACGACACCAGGTCGTTCGACACTAACAAGTGGTCATCCGCCGTTAACGACACAGGCGGTCGTTCACGGGTAAACTTGAACGGTCAAAGTGCTCGATAACTATCATAACTACCACCACCATTAATTACTATTACTACTACCACTACTTTTGCTACTACTACCACTACTTCTGCTTCTACGACCACTACTTCTGCTACTACTACCACTACTTCTGCTACTACTACCACTACTTCCGCTACTACTACCACTACTCTGCTCACTACTACTACCACTACTCTGCTGCTACTACTACTACCACTACTACTACTACTATTACTTATACTGCTTTTACTACTACTGCTACTTCTGCTACTATTACTACTAACTACTACTGCTCTGCTGCTGCTGCTGCTGCTACTACTACTACTACTACTACTAACTACTACTGCTGCTACTACTACTACTACTGCTTCTACTACTACTACTACTACTGTTTCTACTACTGCTTTTACTACTGCTTCTACTACTGTTGCTACTACTACTTCTACCACCACCACTTGCTGCTGCAGCCTCTTGTGTCACGTGACTCTTATAGCTGAGATGTAATATTGAAGGTATGTTATACCACCGGCCATAATTCGTTCCAAAATGCTGTTAGAGTGCCGTTACCGAACGAATTTGTTCCCATAAGGAATAATGTAAATTAGATAAGTCCGTTTAGACCCTCAAAAATAAACTTACAAAAGTATACTTACAAAAATATACTTACATAATTGTTCGAGTTGGGAGCAGTACGAAATCCGGGGGTGTATATTTCCCAAACTCCTCGGCTACCCAGCAGGCTTCTTCAGTCGAATACATTGGTGAATAAAAATACTGGAGACAGCTAAAAATATATTCTGTATGCGTTTCTAAATACTTGAGATTATGTCCACGTAATGTATTGATAAAGCCACTGGATGGCGAAACGTCTACAAGATACCAGATGTTGCACATGTGTTTAATTCATCATCTTGTATTATATACCACCGATGTACATATAAGATTGAATTAAGCGCCCACTAAACTCTTAACGCTTTAAACGCCAGAAAAAAACATAGGTTTCAATATTTCTCAGTGTTCTCATCAATGGTTATAGTAATAATAGTATGCCAGGCGACCCCATACACACATTTTCTATTGAAACAATCGGTGTATAATTAAGGAATTAGAGGCAATTATAACTTCTGGAGACCTCACAGTCGTCAGTTCATCCCCCCACACTTCCCGTCGAGTTGTACACAACGTTACTGAACGACGGATTTACGTTCTAAATAATGTTATAAACTTGTGTTAGTGTCTGGGTTGACCGTTGTGCGAGGGCTGTGGATGCTTTAAAAATGAGACGTTCTTTCACAACTTCTTTGAGGGCAGCTTAAGAGTTTCTCGGTAACAGACTTGACTGATCAGACATTGATTCACCAGGAAGTCTAGTCTGGGACCGGGCCTCTGGGGCGTTGACCCCCGAAAACATCCTTCGGATGTAATTCAGATTCCTTCCCCTCCCTCCCCCCCTCTCTCTGGTGTTTTATACATGATTTAACAACTTGTAGCCCTTCCCATCTCGTTCTCCTCATCCTCGTCCTCCTCATCCTCGTCCTCCTCATCCTCCTCTTCCTCTTCCTCCTCGTCCTCCTGGTTCCCACTAGCTACTACAGCTTCAAGAGGCTTTAAATTTGCTTTCATAATTAGACTTCTGGAGTGTGTAAGTTTATATTCTCTATGTAAGCCAGTTCTCGATGTCTTCTAAAAGGCACATGCTATTTAAGCGGATAAGTTTGCCTCTTATTTAATGGATTTTATCTCTGGTAAGGTGAAGGTTTTGGTGGAGGTGGGGAAGGTTTTAATGGTGGTTTTAGCTCGTTCATTTCCAGTCCTGTTTATGTTGGGGAATTGTGGGGGGTATGGATAATATTTTTTGTTGAGGGGATTGTGTTTGGGGCAGGGTGTAGGTCTGTTGAGGGTGTTGTGGTTGTGTGGGTGATATTGTGGGGTTGTTGGGAAATTGTGGGTGTGTGGAGGCATTGTGGGTGTGTTGGGGACATTCTGGGTTTGTGGGGATACTGTAGTTGTATGACAAAAATTATCGTTTCCATAAAGTTTCAAGTCGTCAGCAGTAGTGACAGGTCTTTTACGTAAGTTAAGAACACCAAACTTTCCAGTACTGAGAAGAGTGTACACACCGTGGGGCGCACATCTTTCAGTGTATTTACACAGAGTCTAATCCCTGAAATGGTATCCTTGACTGGTTGTGTGAAGGTGAAGTGCTACTTGACCCTCCTTATTGAAACTCAAACAAGTTGTTCTCTTTTGAAAAGACTCGTAGTAGACCATAGCCTTATAAAATAATAATTTTTTTAAATTAGGCTTCATTAAACACTTAAGATTCTAAGTTGCTATCAGGAGCAAGCATCTAGACAGGTTCCAAAGCCCAATCTAAACACATGAAATTATTTAAATCTAATAAACCAAATCACAGTACTGGCCTTTGTAGACTCCTCTGGCCGTCCTTGTCAATTATGATAATTTCACTTTTCCACTTTCTAATTCTCAGGTATTTCTTTATTTGAGAAATTTCTCTGCTACTCCTACCTGCTTTTCCAGTTTATCTATTAGCTCCTGGTGCGGACGGTATCTAATGCTTTCTTGCAGTCTAGAAAAATGCAGACTCTCCAAGCCTATCTTTACTGTTTTATATCCATTAATCTGTCGTAGGAAACTATAATATATGTAGGTTTGGAGTGTGTGTGTGTGTGTGTGTGTGTGTGTGTGTGTGTGTGTGTGTGTGTGTGTGTGTGTGTGTGTGCGCGCGCGCGCGCGTGCGTGTGTGTAAAACAGTGGTATTCTCTAAAATGATCTTCATAATATTTAAGACAAGACAAACGCTTCACTTTATCAGGAGTGTGTGGGGGGGGGAGGTAAGAAGCACCACATTCCTTACATTAACCTCTGATGAATACCAAAATTGTGAATTCGGATGTGAATAACTGCCAATGAAGTAGAATGAGATAGAGGGGGGGGGGGGTGTAGGTGAGAGGAAGGATAAACAGAACAGGTTTATCATGAATATAAATTATATATGTGTGTGTGTGGGAGGGGGTGCCGAATATGTAAAACTTGCAATTTTGGCTTAAATAGCAACGCTATTGTTGCTGAATAAGGCAAGCGAAAATTTATATATGCAATAATTTCGCAAAAATCATTCTGAACCTAATGAAAAAACATATTTCATTGTGTTTGTTTATTAGTAAATTATTGTAAACTTATTTAAAATATATTTAGTTGGATTAGGCTTGGACAAGAAATTGTAATATGTAAAGCTAAACTAACTGTTTATTCATCAAGTCGTGCGCCACCTTACTAACTCTTGTTAACTTATCTATCATCTTTATTTATACCTGACCTGCAGGGCGCGATCATATCTACTCTTGAAGCTGTGTATATAGTGTTTCCCTCCACCTTTTCTGGTGGTGGAGGGAAACACTATACTCACCACCATCCTAAGACACTATACTCGCCACCACCCTAGGACACTATACTCGCCACCACCCTAGGACACTATACTCGCCACCACCCTAGGACACTATACTCGCCACCACCCTAGGACACTATACTCGCCACCACCCTAGGACACTGGACTCGCCACCACCCTAGGACACTATACTCGCCACCACCCTAGGACACTACTCGCTCACCCTGGGAAAACTACTTTCTAAGGAGTGGCACCTGGCACTGGTCCTGGCCCCCCCTAAACACTATACTGCCTACCACCCAGTCCTATATTGCACCACCTTTAGATCTATCTTCCACACCCTAGGAATGATGAACTAGGAACTATAACTCGCACCACCCTTAGGGACACTATTATTTCCCTACCTAAGGCAGTATCTCGCCCTGGACACTGTACTGCCAACTAGGAACTATTACTGTACCACCCTAGGACACTGGACCGCCACCACCTAGGACACTATACTGCACCACCCTAGGACACTATACTGCCACCACCTAGGACACTATACTGCCACCACCCTAGACTATACTGACCACCCTAGGACACTGGACTCGCCACCACCCTAGGACACTATACTCGCCACCACCCTAGGACACTATACTCGCCACCACCCTAGGACACTGGACTCGCCACCACCCTAGGACACTATACTCACCACCACCCTAGGACACTGGACTCGCCACCCTAGGATTGAAAACGTACTTTCTAAGGTATTTGTGGCTTACCTGTGTCTTTAGCTGCTGTGTTCCCTGGCTCCCTCCCTAAACATCTCAAACAAACTGTTCCTATCCACTATCCAGTCCTCTTAGTATTTTGTGATTGTGTTTCCCTCGATCTTCCTTCTAGTATTGTTTTTCGTAGTCCATTTTCCTTGTTACGATTAATACTAGTCTCGTTGTAATGTATGTAATGTATGTAAATGTATTTGTGTATACCTGAATAAACTAACTTAGTTACTTACTAAACGTTTAAAGTCTGTGTGCATGGGTACCTATTTTGTATTTCCCTATTTAAAGTTGCAGTGGTCGAGTCTCAGCTCCTGGCTCCGCCTTTCAACTGGTCGTGGTTTGTGTGTGAGCGCAAGTGATGAAAGGATTGTGATAGTGGTTGACATGATGGTACACTACAGAAGAATCTGTTGTATAACCCGGCAGTTTGCTGTTGATATATGATACCTGGGTGGCTTTCCCCGTCCCCCCTCCTCCCCCACTGACTGGCCAACACCTCAGGGGACACAGCAGACTAAGGGAGGCTAGGGTAAGTAAGATTAGTCAGGTACAAGTTCGAATAAATTAAGTTACATAAATTATCATACATAGCATATGTGTAGATTACCTCTAGGATAACCCCCAAAAACGTCAGTGACTTGTTTCCATTAGGTAAGGATAGGGAGAATTAGCCTAAGGGTGTTAGGTTAGGTTTGGGTAGTTGGGTTATTGTGGTTTGAGTAGGATAGTGAAGAGTAGTTAAGGTTAAGATAGATTAGGAAAGTAAGGTAGGCTAGTAAGGTTAGATTTATGACACCAGATGCACGTGTCGTGCACGAACAGCTAGATGGATTAGCCAGAAACCAGGAGACCTGGTCTGGGATCCGGCCACGGGGGCGGTGACCCCCCAAAAGCGACTACAGGTGTCATGACAATAATAGTATAAATTACCGACAAAATGAGGAATCAGACACATGTGCAACATCTAAGTATCAAATAACTTCACCCAGATGTTGCACATGTTTCTCATTCTTGCACTTACAGGTATTAAAAACCAACTTAAAACACTGTATCAAAGTTAGATATCATCCTGATTGCACTAAAACAACATTCTATCACGATATATACACAGAGAGAAGTGCATGTCAGTGTATATACACTGAGAGTGTACCTAGTCCTTATTCCAGGTAATATTTAAAGTATTCCTGACTGGTGATGAACAGGTAACTGGCAGCCATAATGACCCTCGTGTGCTGAGAAAAAACGGTTATAATAACCATAATTTTTAAAGGGGTGAAGGGGTAAGCCAGCGGAAGGCCTCGGTCAGATGACCAAAAGCTCCAGCTGCGGGTCATCATATGACTTAAGACTCGCGTTACTAAACACTTTCTTGTTTCCTGGCAGACCTTATCTAACCTACCCTCTTGTGTTGGAAGGCTTGAAGCCCAATTAACCAAGTATGTTGTATTTATCTAGTACATTGCATTAACTTGGGGCCAGAACTAGGCAGTAATTCTTCTAGTTTACGATATCATTTATGAATTAATGCTCCCAAGCACACGATTAACATATCACATTAGCAGGAGGTTAGGTAAACACAAGTAGGCTGAGTATATAGTTTATCACCAGTAAAGAACACGTTTTGATGCATATGGCTGTATAATCAACATGTTATAAGTTTTGTAATAATATTGTAAAGCATGACTAGTACAACTTGTTTATACACAAACTGGCCAGAGAACTGTTTCAACCTTATAGTGTACGGTACACTACCATTAATCAGACTACGTCCCCCCCTCTCTCTCTCTCTTGCGCTCTCTCTCCCTCTTCCTTGCCTCCCTGCGCCCCTCACCACCTTCCCTCCTCCTGAGGGCCAAGTACAGATGCAGTCAGGCTTGAGGAGGCCGATTAAGATCAGCTATCAAATTAAGCGTCTAAAATTAAACTTGACAACGGGATCTTGCAGCGCTTAAGGAAGCCCAGTTCCTCCGGCTCCTTCCTCCCGCTCCCCATTTCCTCCCCATTCCCTTCCCCCTCTCCCCCATTCCCATTCTCTCCTCCCCATTCCCCTTCCCTCTCCTTCCCATTCCCTTCCCTCCTCCCCATTCCCTTCCCTCTCCTCCCCATTCCCTTACCCTCTTCTCCCCATTCCCTTACCCTCTTCTCCCCATTCCCCTTCCCTCTGCTCCCCATTCCCCTTCCCTCTCCTCCCTTTCTCCAATTTCCTCTTCTGCCCTCCCGTTTAATAAAATCTCCTCACTCTTTACCTTTCCTATCTTCCCTTTACCTCCCCTGTCTCCCCTTTACCTCTCTTATCTCCTCTTTACCTCTCCTATCTCCCCTTTACCTCTCCTATCTCCCCTTTACCTCTCCTATCTCTCCTTTACCTCTCCCCTTTCCTCTCATTAATTCCCCTTCATTTTTATTTCCTTTTCCTCTTCCGTATTCTCACCACTCCCATTCCCATCCCTCTCCTCCCATCCTTTCTCCCATCTACCACCCCCTCCCTCCCGTGGTTTTGCCCAGTCCTGGTTACTGGCCTAAGCCCCTCAGAGGTGGTATAGTCTACCAGTTATTTGTAGGAGCCTCACAAGTCTGGGCTCCGCCTCTTGTTTACATATTCACAATTGCGTCGATTTTATGAATGGGTGCGTAACATGCATGGTAGTCACGTGCTGAATGGGAGGGGCTGGTGCTGGTAAACAGTGTGTGGGGTGCAGGAGTTTGGGGAGGGGGATGGCACTTGAGGGGTAGGGGGTAAAGAAGTGGGGGGTGCACGGACCAGTGTTGGCAACAATGGTTAGTGTGTTGTTCGTGAGTTTCCTCGGAAGAGTTTTGTTAAGTGAAGACGTGATGGGCATGCGTTGTGGGGAGAGTAGAGATGGGGAGGAGCTGGGGAAGGTGGGAGAGCTGGAGAGAGGGGGAGGCGGAGAAGACGAAGACGAAGTCGAAGGAGAGAAACTGTGACATTTTTTTCTAAATTTGATACATCAGCAGTGTGTTGCTACATTATTCTATACGATAGTTACACAGTAGTAACAAAAGCTATTTTATCCTGTCACATTCCATCACACTGGATGCGACTCAGTCATAGTGTTGAAATTAGTCAGCCTTAGCTGGGGAAGGTAGTGTCAGCCTGAGCTGGGAGACTTCAGTAGTGTCAGCCTGAGCTGGGAGACTTCAGTAGTGTCAGCCTGAGCTGGGAGACTTCAGTAGTGTCAGCCTGAGCTGGGAGACTTCAGTAGTGTCAGCCTGAGCTGGGAGACTTCAGTAGTGTCAGCCTGAGCTGGGAGACTTCAGTAGTGTCAGTCTGAGCTGGGAGACTTCAGTAGTGTCAGTCTGAGCTGGGAGACTTCAGTAGTGTCAGTCTGAGCTGGGAGACTTCAGTAGTGTCAGTCTGAGCTGGGAGACTTCAGTAGTGTCAGTCTGAGCTGGAAGGCTTCGGTAGTATGAGCCTTAGCTGGGAGAGTGTAACATGACGGGCGAGAAGGAAGCTTGCGTCTTACCCTCAATATGGGGAAGTAAGGAGGTAAGACAGTAATAGTATACCATCTAACCTCGTAACTCTCTGTCGGGAACTTGTCTCGTTTCCACTTAGCTAGATATTCACTACTTAATACTCAGACTTACTAAGAATAAATTAAAGATGGGGAAAACGAATACTCTATTTCACACTATTGAAATTTAATTAATAATTAATTACTTGTTACAACAGTGTTGTTGGTTAATGAGAAAGGAATCTGATGCTAAGATATCTAGAAATATATAACTTGATACTTGGGAAAGGGGGCTATAATTAGATGACAAAATTGAATATGCACTTACTACATCTATAACAGTCTAGCTCCCACAGGGTAGTTGCACCTCCCCAACGGAGACACAGCTCCTGTTCCCAGCAGAGGCTGGCCACAGAATCTTGCCTTAGCTACTTTTTCTGAACTGATGAAGGACTCTACATCCCTCATGACTTCATGCAAGTGAGGTCAGCTCCCGTGAGAAACTCGCCTTGTGCTCGTCAATAGAACCTGGAGTTCCCTGACAGAACTAGGGTGTCAAGATTAGCAGCATAAGGCGCCTGTCTTTACAAAGGAAAATAAGATACAATGAGGATATCGTCAATTATTTCCTTAAACATTCAAGATCCGCGGGAGCTTCAAAAGTTTCGATCCAGCAGAACTGGAGTTACTATTACGTGGGAAGTACCTTCTCTCAAGATGAGGAATCCCATACACAGGATACATGGAGTTTTTATGAAGATGTGTCCACTATTGCGGGATAAGAGCAATGAAAATTATATAGGGCAGACGATGGGAAAAAGTGGAGAGGGGGAGGAGAGAAATTTGAAAGATATGATATAGCTAAATTCTCCTATACATTAATATATATAACGCTGCCTTTGGGGATTTTTTTTTTTTTTTTTGCAATTTGATACATCAGTGTGCTGTTACCATGATCTCTATGGCCGTTATAAAGTGGGAACAAAAGCTGTTTCCAATTCATATTCCATCACACAGGATGTTACCCATACCAGGTGTTGAAATGCGTCAGCCTGAGCTGGGAGACTTCAGTAGGGTAGTGAGAATATTGTCAGCTTTGGGGTGGTGAGAAGAAACTTGGGAGACAGGGAAGAGGTATGTTTACCTGGAGCCGGACACACAACTTATCAGGTATCGGTCCTTGTCAAGAGAAAGGGAGTAAGATATATGGAAAGTGTACAATAAACTCTGTAAAAATAACAGGGGCGTCTTGAGCACAGAGGAAACTGTTAAAATTCCTCGATCATGATTCTTCAACTTTGTACCTGCACATGTTAGAACTATTGCTGGAACAGTGTTTGAAGTTTTCACGGGGAACCCTGGACCACTTCGTGCAACAAATGCCAAATCAGTCAAGTTTTGATGTCTGTGTAGGACTTGAGGCTGCAGGCAGCAACAGTGGAGTCTAACCTCACACCGTGCTAGGAAAGTAGTGCTTTCCAAACTGGTTACAAGTATGTCACAGCCATGTTGAGTGACTGATTGATGGCTAGCAGGTTACTTTGCGAGATAGCTGGCTGAACTGAAGTTACAGCCACTATCCGGTTACATAAAAATACAGTTCTGATACATTTGAGTACAATTCTCTATATGACGAAAGTCACTGGGTACATGACTGCGTAAAACTGCCAGAGTTCTTGCTGAGTCAAAAAACCAGAAAATTCTCCACTATTCACAGATTTTCTGTTTTGTATAAACGTATACGAATTACTTATACAGAGTTTCTCTGTTACATTTTGAGATGATCCATTGATACCGGAAGTAAAATATAACCATTTTTTGGGACTACCCAGCGCAAGTTGCTATTTCCTGGCGTAATATAAACCTGAATAAATATTCTGAGTGTGTTCCAGCGTGGTTCACGTCTGTCGGAATGAGCTTTGTAGCAAATGTAATGGAGCAAGGAGGTCGTGGCTCCGAATGGTGGGTCGTAAAGCAGGGAGACGCTGGTGGAATGATCGTGGTTATCCCTGAGCTTATACGCTCTCTGCTGTCGTGAAAGCTGAGACCCTGCCCATACATGAGAGAGTGAGTGAGGGAAGGAAATGAGTGAATCATTGAGTAAATGTTTGTGTGTATGCTTTTGTGTATATGTATGAGTGGGTGGAAAGATGGAGGGGAAGAGAGGGAAGAGTAAGAGAGAGTGAGAGAAGAGAGGGTAATTAAGGGAAGGAGAGAGTTAACATTCAAGAGGGAGGAAAGAGGAAGAGGAGAGGGAATACGAACTTCAGTCAGTGGTAACTCCAAGTGTCATATTACAGTGGGAAAGGGAAGCCCTTTTTACCCTCAGTATGGGTAAGTAATGGGTTGTGACAGTGACACATCATCTCGTTACATAAGTAAGACACATGTGCAACAGTTAGGTATCTTTATTCCGAAGCGTTTCGCCTCAGTAACCTTCATCCGTAGAATACAGAGGACGGCGTAATCAGTCCTTCATTGGGGATTTTTCCCAGTTCCACTTAAAAGTTACTCACCACTTAATACTCTGTCTTATTAGGAATAACAAATTAAAAATGGGGAAAGTGAATACTTTATTTCACATTATTGAAATTTAAATAATATTTAATTATTTATTATAGTAGTATATACTTGGTTAATGAGAAAGGTGTCTGATGCGATGATATCTGTGAAGATATAACTGAGATACTGGGGAATGGAGAATATAATTGACAGAATTAAATATCTGTTTATCTTTAACAGTCCACCTTGCACAGGGTGTATAATCCAGAGTGCGGCTTCCATAAAGCTTCATCTCTCCAACCCAGACATAAGGACTTCTGCCCCAGCAGAGACTAGCCACAGTCTCCAGCTCTGTACCCGAATAGAGTCTGGCCACCGAATCCTCTCAGAGCTACTTTCCCAGAGTTATAAAGCTCTCCACACCACACATAACTTCTGGCTAGAGAGGTCGCCTCTCGTGGGAAATTCAGCACGTGGTCTCCATAGAGGCTCTAGTTCCTGGACCAAGACAGGCTGTCAGGGGAATTAGCACTTCTGACGCTGTCTGCACACGCAAATTGCAGACGAGGTATTAAGATGTAACACAAGTGCTTGTTACATCTGTCTACCATTCACTCATTCTGAGATCCGTAGATCCAGTCAGTTTGTGATTGTATTTCCTCGTTCAATTAAATCGGTCAGTCAGACATCCAGTCAGCTGTGACATCCAGTTAGTCCACTGCTGGTGAGTGAGACATCAAGTTAGGACTGACACATTTTGATAGGTGTTCGCTGGGCCTGACTGACCCTGTGATATGACAAGGCAACAGTGTGGGGCGGTTCCTCTCATACCACCATATACGTGATAATATACATGACGATATACGCGATACGCATGATATATATAACGATATAAATGATGTGATTGAAGATACACATGATATATATGACGATACATATATACATGACGATACACAAAGTTTACCTTACGAAAGCATGGTGTAAATGGTGTGGACGTGTACTCAAGGGTTGTTTCTCTGGATCGAGACTCAGTTCTTGGTCCCCCCCTTCCCTTTTAGACTACTTTTCAACCCCCCTTCAGACTAAAGAAATACTTCCTTACATCAGTCTGTCTTCGACTTCCACCTGCGTCTCCTTGATCCTCGTCCTCTTAATTCAAACAATCTGTCCATATCTGCCTTGTCAATTTCTATTAATTTTTCTTCGTCTCGATGAGGTTTGCACTGTTTTTCTCCGCCAAGGTCGTCAAGTTCAGTTGCTTCAGCCTCTCCTCAGAGGACTTTTGCCTTAGTCTCTGTCATATTTGTTTAGTGTACACCAATTTTTCTTAAATTTTATCGCCACCAACCCTCTCTCCTCTCCTCATTCCATTCTTCTGCTCCCCTTTACCTCAACTTTTCCCCTCTAACTCCACGCCTCCCCTCTACCCCTCCCGGCGAGGTGGTCGGGTAATGGTTGGGGAGGTGGCAGTGGACGCTGGTATGGAGACCAAAACATCTAATTTGCGCGTCAATACGCGTCCAATTCGGAAAACAGATTCTTTCATTCTTTCTCTGTGCGCCCTGTGTTCTGAGGCTGGAAAATATAGTTTGTGTTAATATTTCAACATGAAGAAGAGTGTCAAGAGGTCATACCAGGCAATAAAATACTCGACACGACATATATATGGCGTGTCGAATTGGTAAAACTTGCGATTTTGGCTTAAATAGCAACGCTCTTCTTGCCGAATAGGACAAGCAAATATATTTTAGAAGTTTACAATAATTTAATTATAAACAAACACAATGAAATATTTTTTTTCGTTAGATTCAGAATGATTTTTGCGAAATTATTGCATACACAAATTTTTCCTTGCCTTATTCGTCAAGAAGTGCGTTGTTATTTAAGCCAAAATCGCAAGTTTTACTTATTCGGCACGAATAAGTAAAACTTATATATATATATATATATGTCGTGCCGATTAGGTAAAACTTGCGATTTTGGCTTAAATAGCAACGCTCATCTTGCCATATAAGACAAGCGAAAATTTGTGTATGCAATAATTTCGCAAAACTCATTCTGAACCTAACGAAAAAAATATATTTCATTGTGTTTGTTTATTATTAAATTATTGTAAACGTATCAAAAATATATTTAGTTGGATTAGGTTAAATTAAATTGAGCTTTTTATAATAAGGTTAGGTAGGTTTTCAAAGTTTCTTTTGGTACAAAATAATAATTTTTTGCATTAACATAAATTAAAAAAATATATCTTTAAACGAATAAGAGAATTTTTTTGAAATTACTTAATTTTAAATGAGTTCTTGCTTGCTTATTGACCAGTTTTACGTTATCGGTACGATATATATATATATATATATATATATATATATATATATATATAATCATCCACTTGTCGTATACCATTAATATAATAGAGAGAGAGAGAGAGAGAGAGGGAGAGAGAGAGAGAGAGAAGAAAAAAATAACTAAAGTGTAAGAGAGAATGGAGGAAGGAAAGTGATCACGGACGAAATAAATTTCTATCAGGAGAAAGTAAATATCGCCCAGGAGAAAATAACTTGGGGTGGGAGGGAAGAAAGGCAGGCAGCGCGAGAAGAAATAAATTTATATAAGATGGACGAATATGACCTGGACCAAGAAGGCGGGAAGACGAGTGCTTGAGATGACGACCACTACGACCTTGACGACGACGACGACGACGAGGAGGAGACTGAAGACGAGGATTGTGACGAGGAGGCTGGAGACGATGATTGTGACGAGGAGGCTGAAGACGACGATTGTGACGAGGAGGCTGGAGACGATGAAGGAGGGAAGTACAGTGCCAGCACTCTGAAGGAGGGAAGTACAGTGCCAGCACTCTGAAGGAGGGAAGTACAGTGGCTGCACTCTGAAGGAGGGAAGTACAGTGCCAGCACTCTGAAGGAGGGAAGTACAGTGCCTGCACTCTGAAGGAGGGAAGTACAGTGTCTGCACTCTGAAGGAAGGAAGTACAGTGTCTGCACTCTGAAGGAGGGAAGTACAGTGTCTGCACCCTGAAGGAGGGAAGTACAGTGCCTGCACTCTGAAGGAGGGAAGTACAGTGTCTGCACCCTGAAGGAGGAAGTACAGTGCCTGCACTCTGAAGGAGGAAGTACAGTGCCTGCACTCTGAAGGAGGAAGTACAGTGCCTGCACCTGAAGGAGGGAAGTACAGTGCCTGCACTCTGAAGGAGGGAAGTACAGTGCCTGCACTCTGAAGGAAGGAAGTACAGTGCCTGCACTCTGAAGGAGGGAAGTACAGTGCCTGCACTCTGAAGGAGGGAAGTACAGTGCCTGCACTCTGAAGGAGGGAAGTACAGTGCCTGCACTCTGAAGGAGGGAAGTACAGTGCCTGCACCCTGAAGGAGGGAAGTACAGTGCCTGCACCCTGAAGGAGGGAAGTACAGTGCCTGCACCCTGAAGGAGGGAAGTACAGTGCCTGCACCCTGAAGGAGGGAAGTACAGTGCCTGCACCCTGAAGGAGGGAAGTACAGTGCCTGCACCCTGAAGGAGGGAAGTACAGTGCCTGCACCCTGAAGGAGGGAAGTACAGTGCCTGCACCCTGAAGGAGGGAAGTACAGTGCCTGCACCCTGAAGGAGGGAAGTACAGTGCCTGCACCCTGAAGGAGGGAAGTACAGTGCCTGCACCCTGAAGGAGGAAGTACAGTGCCTGCACCCTGAAGGAGGGAAGTACAGTGCCTGCACCCTGAAGGAGGGAAGTACAGTGCCTGCACCCTGAAGGAGGGAAGTACAGTGCCTGCACCCTGAAGGAGGGAAGTACAGTGCCTGCACTCTGAAGGAGGGAAATACAGTGCCTGCACTCTGAAGGAGTGGGCATGTTGTAGTTTGGAGGGGCATCTGAACTATAACGACGGTGCCATTCTGGCGAGACATTGACTGAGCGACGATGAAAGTGTTTTCTTTGTCGGGTCACCCAGCCTCGGTGTGAGACGGCCGGAGTGTTTGCAAAAAAAAAAAAAATTAAAGTGGGAAATACACGGGAGAAATAATTGTGGGAAATGCGTTAAATACGGAAAATAAAATATGGGAACTACTGAAATGTGAAAAATAATGTAACGTGAGAAATATTTAAATGTGGGAAATAATGTAATGTGAGAAATATCTAAATGTGGGAAATAATGTATTGTGATAAATATTTAAGTCATGAAAATATTTACGAATAAAATGGAATATGGGAAATGAGGAAAATAAATTTGGCAAATATATGTGGGAAATAGTTTAGTGCAGGAAATAAATGCGAGAAATATGGGAAATAATCCTCTCATCAACAAAGCTGAATGATTGAGGAGAGTTTGAGAGATAATTGATGCTAAACGTGGAGGGAAGTAATGAGAACACGCTTGATAACGAATGACTATAATACGTGGAAAGAACGGGAGAGAAGGGAGAAAGGGAGATAATATACGAGAATATATCGCTGAGAGAAGGTAGTAAAGGGAGCGTAGAAGTAATGGAAGCATTGGGGGAGTGAGAAAGAGAGAGGCGAGAAGCAAGGGAGGAAGGTGAGGTGAGAGAATGACGAGAAATGACTTAAAGCTATATTGAGGGATGTTAGGACGTGTGCGGATGTTAGGACGTGTGAGGATGTTAGGACGTGTGCGGATGTTAGGACGTGTGCAGATGTTAGGACGTGTGAGGATGTTAGGACGTGTGAGGATGTTAGGAGGTGTGAGGATGTTAGAAGGTGTGAGGATGTTAGGAGGTGTGAGGATGTTAGGATGTGTAAGGATGTTAGGACGTGTGAAGATGTTAGGACGTGTGAGGATGTCAGCACGTGTTAGGATGTTATCACGTGTGAGGATGTTAGGACGTGTGCGGATGTTAGGACGTGTGAGGATGTTAGGAGGTGTGAGGATGTTAGGACGTGTGAGGATGTTAGGAGGTGTGAGGATGTTAGGTGGAGGATGTTAGACGTGAATGTAGATGTTAGGATGTTAGCACGTGTGAGGATGTCAGCACGTGTGAGGATGTCAGCACGTGTTAGGATGTTAGCACGTGGGAGGATGTTAGCACGTGTTAGGATGTTAGCACGTGTGAGGATGTTAGCACGTGTGCGAAAGGTTGTCATCGACGGAGGTTAAAAATTATAATGAACGAATTCTGAGAAATGGAAAATGAGGAAACACACACAACTATGACTCGACCCCCTGCAACTACAACTAGGTGGGTACACACACACACAGCTGTGACTCGACCCCTGCACCTACAACTAGGTGAGTACACACACAGTCAGAGTTGTCAGCAAGTGGAATAGTCTGGAAAGTGATGTAGTGGAGGCAGGAACCATACATAACTTAAGAAGAGGTATGGTGAACTTCATGGAGTGACCTAAGTAGCGACCAGTGAAGAGGTGGGGCCAGGAGCTGTGACTCGACCCCTGCAACCACAACTAGGTGAGTACTCTCACTTTATGCTAAAGTTGCTCTTCATATTGAAAGAAGAAATGGGAAAAAATGATAGATAAATGATAATAAATAAATCCATTGTTCAAAGAGAATAAGAATAGAAGTACACAAGACACACCAAGAAAAGGAAACTATGGAAGAACACGAACACAGAAAGATACAATAAAACAAAATATTTTGTTAGGGGGCAGCATTAAAGGAAAATAAAAAGTACAGTGTAAAATGACTAATAAGAACACCTGGAAATAACGAAGAACACAAACTAAGACAAATGAAGTGACAGAAAACAACAATCAGTTACGAACAGTTAGTGACGAATGAACATTGACAGTGGCAAACGGACGGACAGTGACGAATGAACAGTGACAGTGGGAAATTAAGTGACAGTAACAAACGAACAATGACAGTGACACAGTCATTGGCAGACTTAACAGTGACAATCAGTGACAATAATTGTATGGTGAAGTACTCCAAGTTTTGGATTACCCCAGAATGGAGGTTGGAGGGCAGGCAGGGAGGTTGGAGGGCAGGCAGGGAAGGTGGAGGGCAGGCAGGGAAGGTGGAGGGGCCAAGGAGGTCTAGTGGAGAGAGAGCGAACAGAGAATGAAGGCACACAGGCAAAGAGGGAGAACGAGTAGTCAGGGAGGGAAGGCGAGAGGAAGGGGTGCGGGAAGAAAATGAGAAGGGAGCTAGGAAGAGTGGGCGGGGAGGGAGAGACGGGAGGGATATCGACAGAGAGGGAAAACAAAAGGTCAGGGTGAATGAAAAGGCAGGGAGGGAAGGAAGACAAGCAGTGAGGGAAGGAAGGCAGGCAGTGAGGGAAGGAAGGCAGGCAGTGAGGGAGAGTGGGCGGGGTTGGAGAAAGAAATGAAAGAAGAGATGAAGGAAGGAAGGAAGAGAAGGGGAGGGATCAATTTAAAGGATGTTTGTGTGGATAAAACACTTGATAAATCACCAGACTCACCCAGGATGAAGATGTCGATGAATATTCCATTGTGATTAATTATTATTTCAAAAATTTTCTTCATAGAAGTGGTAGAGCCTATGGTGGTAGTGGTGGTGGTGATGGGGGTGGTGTTAGTGGTGGTGGTGATGGGGGTGGTGTTAGAGGTGGTGTTAGTGGTGGTGTTAGGGTGGTGATGGGGTGGTGTTAGTGGTGATGGGGTGGTGTTAGTGGTGGTGGTGATGGGGATGGTGTTAGTGGTGATGGGGTGGTGTTAGTGGTGATGGGGGTGGTGGTGATGGTGGTGGTGTTAGTCATGGTGGTGACTACGGCAGTGTATCAACACAATATACCTATATAATTTATCCACACCTGGATTTATGGACTAAAAATATTTCAGTTGTACCTAGCATCATAGATGTTAGGTAACGATAGATGCTATGTTACCGAGGAAGGCGAGGGTCACCAGGTACCTCCTTGAAGGAAGATGGTGTTTACAAGGTACCTTCTTGAAGGAAGAAGGGGTAAAGTTACTCTTCTTGAAGCCAGTCTTTGAGTGCTTTTAAGTTGTTCCAGCATCTTTGCTTGAGGTGAGGGAGGCGTGGGTGGTGAGGGAGGCGTGGGTGGTGAGGGAGGCGTGGGTGGTAAGATAGGCGTGGGATGAAGCACGCCCATCACAGTAACCATACACGCCCTGCTCGTGGCTGGAGTGTGTCGCTTACTCGGGGCCTGGTATAACTTTTCTGCAGAGCATATTTAAGAGAGTTTGGAAACTACGACAAGCTATTTGCAACCTCCCGGTTTTTCTGTTGTGTGTGTGTGTGTGTGTGTGTGTGTGTGTGTGTGTGTGTGGTGCGTGCTTGCGAGTGTACGTATTTGTAGTTGCGAGGGTCTGGGTTCTGCTCCTGGCGCGTCTTTAAAACGACGTCGACCGGCATTAGTCTTCTCTCGTCTCTTTGACTTTTTCATGCATATTCTTGAAACTGTAATGAATTTGCCATCACTTCATCCGACTCTCTGCTTTCCAACACTTCTCACCCTTATGATGTACTGCTTAGCATTTCTGGGGCTGAACAGAATATTTAGCTACCACCACCTGTGTTCCCTTGGCCATGGTCCTCATTTTTTAGTCTGTCGTAATCTGCCCTCTCATTTCTCAGATTTAAGAGTAATCTACTTGCAAAACTTTGGATCTTTTCGAGTTTCTGCAAATATTTGATCAAGAAAGGGCTCTGCACTAAGGCTGCGTACTCAGTTATGAATCTAGCATATGTCGTGAATAATATGCGTAAGGATTATTTATTTAACTCAACAGTTTCCAGTCTACCAGTGCATGGCCACCTTTCCTTGGTGACTGGATTTGAACCGTATTTGTCCTGGGAGAAGAAAAGGCTTTCATTGTCAGACAGACAAAGGTCACTGAGGTTAACAATCTTGATAAACATCGACAAGTATGTAAGAATAACGTACGTTGTAGCTAGGTTATTATATTTAGAATATGTTCCGCCAACTAGTGGTTTTATCAATCATTAAAATATCCTAGTTACCATATACCTGTTTCTTATATATAGGGAGGGCCACTCTTCCGCCCTTCATTCTGAACCCAACATCTTGTTCATGTCATCAGTGGCACGAATATTTTTTGTCTTTCGTCGACATTTAAATTATGAACATGATTAATGGACTTCTAATTGTATTGAATGCATTGTGATGATGATTTCTGTAATTTAACAGCAAATTTGTCATAATTACAGAAAGCTGGTAATGACAGCAGCAAATTGGAAAGATAATAACAAACTGGTGTCGATACAGCAAGCTGATGCTGTTGTTTTATGGTAAAAGTGATGAATAACCAAATGGTTTAATAATTTTTAATTCATACAGTCGGTCTACGGTGTCCAGGTTTTCCATTTCTTCAAATCTCCGGTAGTTCTGATTACCGGGGGCGCAGCTCTTTTTTTTATTTTTTTTATATTTCATTTCTCACTATTTAGTATCCCTCAGGAAATATCAGGGTTGTTGTTATTCTGGTAAATTTCGTTTCTAATAATTATGATACCCGAGTTTTTACTCTCCTTTGTCAGTTTGCCACTTTTGTTGTTGACTTAATCTATATTTGAATACCACATCCTCATTTTTTCTGTCACTGTTTGTCGGGCAGTTAGTTCCTCCACTGTTTAATTTCGGGGTATAGAAGGCACGTTCAGTTGCTTACAATGTTTCCTTCAGTTATCGTTATTCTTCTTCTACTTAATTGAGTGCTTCTTGTGATGCTAAATTTCGCAAAAAAAATTCCATCAATAAATTATTTTTTCTAATTATTTGCTCTGTTAAAAACACAAGATCTAGATATTTAGTATTGATAATGTACTACAGTTCTAATATCTCTGACACCACGCCATTTATATATATATATATATATATATATATATATATATATATATATATATATATATATATATATATATATATACAGTGGACCTCGGTTAACGAATACCTCGAAATTCAATTATAGTATAATTTTGTAAGTTCTGTGGAAGTGTATTTTGGGGTCTGAAAAGACTAACCTAGTGAAATTTTCCAAGAGTAAATTCGTTCGTATGGCATGAGCAGACTTCAGAGTGAAGTTTTACGAAACTCGGGTCCACTTATATATATAAAGTATGATCATCCAGAAGTTTACATTATCTTTGTTTTAATGATTGTGTGTTCCTCTAATCTCTCTAGACATTTTGAATAAAACATCTTACAATTTTCTTTGGCTGTTATCCTTTCTTTACTGTCCCTTATTCCTCTCCCCTTTCACTTCTCCTTCCATTCCTCCATCTCTCCCTTATCTCCTCGTAATTCCCTATCCCAAGTATAAATTCAGCCTACTACCTATTTCCTCCTGCCCACCCGGCTCACGACTCTAAGATACGTTTACCATTATATCGCGATACTCTTATAACTTGTTTATCTATCGCCAAACGCTATGAAAGCATCCCACCTTGTGGCTAAATCTGGCGGAAATCGTCCGAGATAAGTGAAGCTATATGCGTGACTCGCCTCATTGGGTCTTGCCAAGGCTCTAGGAGGGCGTGGGATTAATGGCTTCTTATCTATATTATCAATACCTTGCTTCCTTGTGGGTGTGGAGGCAACGAGGTTGTTAGTCTCGGGGCTCCTTGCTGGATGGTTCAAGGTGGTGGTGCAAACGTTGGTGGTGCGCCTGCTGGTGGTATTGTTCCACCTACTGGTGTTAATGCTTCTATTGCTTTACCTGCTGGTGTTAATGCTTCTATTGCTTTACCTGCTGGTGTTGATGCTTCTATTGCTTTACCTGCTGGTGTTGATGCTTCTATTGCTTTACCTGCTGGTGTTGATGCTTCTATTGCTTTACCTGCTGGTGTTGATGCTTCTGTTGCTTTACCTGCTGGTGTTGATGCTTATATTGCTTTACCTGCTGGTGTTGATGCTTCTATTGCTTTACCTGCTGGTGTTGATGCTTCTATTGCTTTACCTGCTGGTGTTGATGCTTCTGTTGCTTTACCTGCTGGTGTTGATGCTTCTGTTGCTTTACCTGCTGGTGTTGACGCTTCTATTGCTTTACCTGCTGGTGTTGATGCTTCTGTTGCTTTACCTGCTGGTGTTGATGCTTCTGTTGCTCCAGCTGCTAGTGTTGGCGTTTCTGTTGCTGTTGTTACTGTTGCTCCAGATGCTGCTGTTCCAGCTGCTGGTATTACTGTTGCCCCTGTTGCTGGTGTTACTTCTGCTCCAGATGTTACTGGTCCACGACAGAGCTCGATGTGGCTCACCTGAACTCGTGTAAGACTTTCTAGGTACAGTAGTTGAACACAGGAAGATGATAAAGAAAACTATATCATCCGTATTCGAGGAGAAAGAATGTATAGGAAACTTATATTTAGGAGATGTTTCGCTCACCAGGAGCTTCTTCAGTGAAAACAGCTCCAAGTGAGCGATAAGTTTCCAAAATACATGACCTACTGTTGTACTTGCATCTTAGTTTCTTAAATAATTTTCACGACATATACAGAGGATAAGGTTAACATTTTGCCTCTGGAATCTTTTCTAGGAACACAGAGCTCAGGATACTTTAGTTGTGGATATTAAGACACTTTTATACAGTATAGGACATTAAAAGAAACGTTTCACATCGAGTTGCTTATTTAATTCAAATATATAGATATTTAAGCTAATATTTTAGGTAGGTTGAAAAATATGTTGGACAAATATACGAGTGAGAAGGATTAAGGTGGATAAGGCCTTGCATAACATGGACCAGTGGACATATTGCAGTGCTTCACTGTTCTCTTCTTATGCTAGTCTAGACTTTCTTGTAAGACGTGAAATGAGAAGGATCATGAATGGAATCTGCTTCTTCTTCTGTATTTGACTGAAGAAGTCTACTGTGTGGGCGAAACTTTCATATGTGCTTATGAACTTGAACTTGACAGTATTGTATACTATTCTCTCTCTCTCTCTCTCTCTCTCTCTCTCTCTCTCTCTCTCTCTCTCTCTCTCTCTCTCTCTCTCTCTCACACACACTCACACACACACACACACACACACACATACACACACACACACACATATATATATACATGTCTGAAATAAGTAAAACTTGCGATTTTGGCTTAAATAGCAACTCTCTTCTTGCCGGATAAGACAAGCTAAAATTTGTGTATGCAATAATTTCGCAAAAATCATTCTGAGCGTAACGAAAAAAATATATTTTATTGTATTTGTTTATTAAATTATTGTAAACTTATCTAAAATATATTTAGTTGGATTAGGCTAAATTAAATTGCGCTTGTTATAATAAGGTTAAATAAGTTTTCTAAGGCACTTTTGGTACAAAATTATTAATTTTTACATTAACATAAATGAAAAAGATATATCTTTAAACGTATAAGAGAAAATTTTAAAAAGGACTTAATTTTAAATGAGTTATTGCTAATTGACCAGTTTTACCTATTCGGCACGACTAATATATATATATATATATATATATATATATATATATATATATATATATATATATATATGTCATAGTTTGCTTGTACGAGAGTCGAGACACTTGAGGACTATTAAAGCGTTGAGTTTGAAGTGTTCTCGGGAAGTCATACATATTCAGCAGTCTTGCTGCTGCGCCACTCACAACAAACACCACGGATTTTATACAAGTTAATTTACCATCATTCTTCGTGCAGTGTTCCTTTCCGAATAATGAAAAGAAGTTAAAAAGCATTAGATTTTTTTTAAGGATTTGTGAGTATGAATGCATGGTGTATCACCAGGAAGAAGATGGTGCTGGTGTCCTCAGAACTGCAGTGCTGCCCAGGGGGAATTACAGGAGAAACAAACCAATGAAACTCGGTGATTTGTCACTGTCTGTATGTGCCTACTCTCTCTCTCTCTCTCTCTCTCTCTCTCTCTCCTCTGGCAAGTAGCCAACGTCACAACACAACCAAGCTGGTGGATTCTAGCCTCTGGCTGTATGGACGTGCTTTCATCTTCATAAACAAGGGTGTGGGACATAACTTCTGCCCTGGGTTGAAACTGTTGAGAGAGAGAGAGAGAGAGAGAGAGAGAGACTGAGGCTGGTGGTGTTGGTCACTCAGGTGGGACGGTAATGCTGTTACTGGAAGACTGCAGTGTCAAGTCATTGTTGATGCCCTGAATAAATTCCCTCTGGTATCGCCCAGCCAAAAGAACCGTAGTCAGTGATCGAGCTGTGTGTGTGTGTGTGTGTGTGTGTGTGTGTGTGTGTGTGTACTCGCCTATTTGTGGCTGCTGGGGTCGAGTGTGTGTGTGTGTGCGATCCTATTACACCAAACTGCATTTTATGATGTAAACACACACACACACACACACACACACACACACACACACACACACACAACTCACATATTTTGCTTCCCTCATTTGCTTTGTTCCTGCACACTTGTGGTCCCCTCACTTAAACAGGGTTAGGTAAGGTTCGTCAGGAAACAGGACAAGTGTTTCCTGACGCGGTTTTAGTCAAAGGATGACCCGCCGTTGGAGCTTTTGGTCATCTGACCGAGGCCTTCCGCTGGCTTACCGGTCCACCCCTTCAAAAATTATGGTTAATTATAACCATTTGTAAGCTTGGAACTTTCTGACCAGAAAGTCAAAACATTGAGCCTAGACGCAGCAGAAGTTCAAATACATCAGATTTAACTCTGATTTTACACAAAATGTTCGCGATCCTCCATTATAACTAATATTAAGTGTCCGCCCTGGTTGCCGACACTGTATGATACCTATGGATTTAGCACTTCCCATAAATATAATAATAATAAACTAGAATCAAGAAAAGGTTTCGATTTCATTAGCTTCATTGCGGCATGATTATATAAGTATCGTGATACTGATACGTATAAGTATCACTCCTCACCCGTCATCTACCGAGGTAGATGATGACGGGAGCGATGGGGTTTATGAGCTGGAATTGAAGAGTAGAGAGATGTGGATTAGGGAAGATAAGTGGAATTGAGATAAGGAAGTAGAAGAGAGAGAGTTAGAAATGAGTAAACTAGGAGGGAAAGAGAAAGGATGGAGAAAGGGAGAGGAAGAAGAGAGAGTGTGTGGAGACGAGAATAATGGCCTATTAACCCCAAGAAGACTGAAGCCAGCTTGACTTAACAAGCTATTGTGTCACGCCTGGTGCTGGTGGTGATGGTGGTGGTCGTGCTGGGGGTGATGGTGGTGATAATTTCGGTGGTACTGGTGGTGATATTGGGATTGGTTGTGGTGATAATTTCGGTTGTAGTGGTGATGGTGGTAGTGATGATGGTGGTGATCTGAATCATTGGCTGAGACGAGAGTGACGAGGATGTGAGTATGATGGTGACAATATGTGCACACCTGTGCACCACTAACCTCTCTACCAGTCAGCGTAAGAAAATGTCAGACAGGTGTATATTTACTTGATAAATTTGAAAAATAGAACAAAGTTCTAAAAATACAGAATACTACTAACTACTGCTACTACTACTACTGCTGCTGCTGCTACTACTACTACATAATAATAATAAAACAGTAATGAAGGTAATAAGACTAATGTTAAGAGAGAAAGAGAGAGGGAAAAGAAAAAGACTGAAAATTCAGGAAGCGGACGAGAAGAAAGAGGATGATGAGAACACGAGATAGAGGAAGGTGTGAGGTAATAGGACGCAAGAGAAAGTGAGTTATGATTGGTGGAGGAAGAGAGAGAGAGAGAGAGAGAGAGAGAGAGAGAGAGAGAGAGAGAGAGAGAGAGAGCCGGAACTCAGATTAAAGCCAACATGAAAATCTCATTAACGTACGGCACTTAATTAGTTCACAAATTATTTCGGATTACAAAGTGATATTTTGGGAGGATAAAAATAATAGTATTGGCTGACACGTTCTTTGTGACCCAGGACTCAGTGTGTCCTGCTGGGCTCAGTGTGTCCTGCTGGGCTCAGTGTGTCCTGCTGGGCTCAGTGTGTCCTGCTGGGCTCAGTGTGTCCTGCTGGGCTCAGTGTGTTCTGCTGGGCTCAGTGTGTCCTGCTGGGCTCAGTTTGTGTCCTACGGGGCTCAGTGTGTCCTGCGGGGCTCAGTGTGTCCTACGGGCTCAGTGTGTCCTACGGTGCTCAGTGTGTCCTACAGGGCTCAGTTTGTGTCCTACGGGGCTCAGTTTGTGTCCTACGGGGCTCAGTTTGTGTCCTACGGGGCTCAGTTTGTGTCCTACGGGGCTCAGTGTGTCCTACGGTGTTCAGTGTGTCCTACGGGGCTCAGTGTGTCCTGCTGAACCACGTTCAAAACTGCATCAGTAATAATTATTATCTGAGAAGACCACTGCATAGTGAATGTTATTCATACGTCACAATAAACGAATAGTGTCCCTAAACGAACAATGAATAGTATTAGTGTGAGGTGGAACCTACCATCCTATGTTATGTGATACGTTGCACTGGTTGGACAAATCAGCCAGCAAAAGTCCTCCGTCACGGGACCAAAACTCTGAGGAGTGGGTTATTGTATCCAACCTATCTTCATTTTGCTTCGATAAATTCCTTAAGAGATCACAATCGTCAGTTCCTTAACGCTTTCTGTAAGGGAAAGGTAATGTAAAAGCATTGTCGACTTCACCGCTATAAATATTATTTTATAAATAGAAATATTGAAAAAAATGTCTCAAAAATAATAAAAAAAATAAAAATGGCAAAGAAATATATGACACTCCAGAATTAACTAAGATCACAGAGCAAGCTGTAATAATGGTAGGTTTCCGATGAGTCCAGCAGGTCCTCTGACAGTCGCTTTCCGATAAGTTCAGCAGGTCCGCTAATGATTGCCTTTCAATGAGTCCAGGAGGGCCGCTGTTGGTTGCTTTCCGATCTTAGATGGAAAAGTCTCAGATTAGACTAATTTAGAAGCTACGTGTGGCCAGGTAGTCGTGGAGAGGACAGTCAATAAGCCTCAGGTGAAAGAGCTCACAATAGAGCACTGAACAAGAGGTGACCGGGGTAGTCATAGAGGCGACACATTCAGTGGGCCATGGACTGTGAACATGTCATATTAATAAATTGGCCGGGTAGTCCCGGAAGTGTCACTGATTCAAGAAGAGGAGTGAGTGACAACTTTCAAACGTTCGTAGAAGAATACGTCTTGTTTGCCTTACCAAGGTGACACACCAAACCTGTGTGCTGCTGCTGCTGCCGTTAATTCTACGTCTACCACCGCTATAACTACCACAGCTTTTACTGCTGCTGCTATTACTACTGCTACCACTTCTACCACTACTACTGCTACTACAGATATTACTACTAATACTCCTACCGTCGTCGTCGTCTTATTATATTCTTGCCTTTCCCACTTTTCTCACCCCGGTTGACAATAGATCAGGATGGACCGAAACGTCGTCAAAATGTTCCTCTCCTAAGATACCACTGAGTTACCAACAACTGCTGAAATACCTAAAGTAACAAGGATGAGTACATTAAAATAAAAAATAATATCATTAACGATAACGAAATATAGACTTAAAAATACAATATTAGAACATCGTAATAAAATTATTCAATGAAGATAGAGCAGCTTATGTTTCTAAGACAGGAAACAGAAGGACGTAAAGACTGATCCAAGGCGAATCAACCTGTGAATTCGGGAGCTAACTCATAGATGGCGTCAACATACACACTCCAAGTGTGTGTATATCATCCAAAACCACTGGCATTCATGCCAATATATACATTAATATATAGGAGCCTGTCTGCTCCCAGGTTGGCTTAGATTAGGATCGCATCTGGAGAATCTCTTCTCCTTTCTCCTGGCAAAATACAAGAAGCAGAATCACACGGGTGAGCTGGCTGCGACCGCACGGTGGGGACAGGTAAATGGATAGTCAGCGTGAACAGGTGGTAGTTGAGTGGATAGTCAGCTTGAAGAGAAGGTGGATGAGCGTGTAAGAGGGAGCTTAAAAGAGAAATCGAGAGAGGGAAGCTGGGATTAATGCCCACTCATTATGGGATCAATACTTGGCCCGCCCCACACGACCGTATTTCCCACTTGACGGATCATCTGCCCACTCCATCACCAGAGACTCCCATTCCTCCCTTTAATCTCTTCCCCCCTCCCCAAGTGTCTCTATCTCCCCTAAACCCCTTCCTCTCTCCAAACTACTTTTCTTTCTCAAAAACTCTTCACCTTCCCTAAATCCTTCGCCCCTTCTAAAAATCTCAACCAAGAACCCATTTTATATAGTATATATATATATATATATATATATATATATATATATATATATATAAATTTATATATATATATATATATATAAATTTTATATATATATATATATATATAATATATATATATATATATATATATATATATATATATATATATATATATATATATATATATATATATAATAAATACGTCGTGCTGAATAGATAAAACTGGTTATTTAGCAAGTACTCATTTAAAATTTAGTCCTAAAAAAATTCTCTTATACGTTTAATTTTTTTTTCATTTAAGTTAATGTAAAAATTAATAATTATGTACCAAAAGTACCTTAGAAAGCTTATCTAACCTTATTACAACAAGCGCAATATAATTTAGCTTAATCCAACTAAATATATTTGAGAAGTTTACAATAATTTAATAATAAACAAACACAATGAAATATATTTTTTTCGTTAGGTTCAAAATGATTTTTGCGAAATTATTGCATACACAAATTTTCACTTGCCTTATTCGGCAAGAAGAGCGTTGCTGTTGAAGCCAGAATCGCAATTTTTACCTCTTCAGCACGACAGTATATATATATAAAACATGCATACACTTATGATACATCACATGGGAAAATCTTTGTTAGCTATGATATATTATACATCGGTATATAATTGATTTTCTCGTATATATTTAGAATTTTCGAGGCGTGTGAGGAGTGCACAACCATAATACCCTTTTAAAGGCAGCTTTTGGTCCAAAAATTCGCTCTTACCCAGCTTGTTGGCTCAAACCTAATTACTTCCCATTCCCCATGAGCTGTACAAGTATGAAAATGATGATTACTATGGTGAAGAATTAGATGGTTTGCTCACCAATAGCTTCATCAGTTCAGAGCAGAGATGATTTACGAAGACAGTAGAAGGTGAGGGAATCAGTGAGTCAGCCTTGCAGGACTATGTACAGAAGACAGTATATGAGGTAATTTGTCCATCTGCCTTGCACAACTTTTCACAGACGACAATAAAAGATGAGGTAATAAGTCTCTCAGTCTTGCACAACTATATACAAAACTAAACACAACACCAGAGTGTTACGTTTGTATTGAGTAGTTTCATTAGATTACTAATTTTCTTGTTGCACTCTGATTTATGACCTAATCTGCATATCAGTGAGTTGATCTACGGTCAATTAACTTGTGTAATGATGTGGTCATGATTCTGGATAATTGCTTCAAGCGTGACACTGAAGCTGTGACATCAACTAGGACAAGTGGCAGTGTTTGTGTGTGTCGCCCTGGCACTGAATCACTTACAGTATTGTCTGCTAGCCATTGTCTATTTTTCTTTGAAAAAAAGGGAATTTCTGGTATACATTGGTAACAAAATGTCCAGTTCTTTGAAAAAAAAGAGGTTTTTAGTATTGCTGGCTAACCACTTGCCCAGCTTTCTTTGAAAAAAATTTGACTTCTAGTATTGCTTGCTGACTAAATGTTCTTTAGTTTCCTAGAATAAAAGGCAGCTAGTAGTGTTTACCGACCACATATCCAGTATTCTTAGAATACAAAGATTTGTATCATTGTTTGCTAACGCGTCCTTCAGTTTTCTTAACATGAAGAATTCTGTGTTGTTCGCTAACAGGTTCTTCATTTTTTCCAAGAACAAGAGACTTCTAATATTGTTTGCTAATCAGATGTCCTGTTTTCCAAGAATAGAGTTTCTGGCTCTACAGATACATTCTTCACTTTTCTTAGAACGTGTACTAACACGTTCTTCAGTTTTCTTAGAAGGAATTACTTCTAGTATTGTGTTCTAACATCTTATCTTGTTTTCTCCTATATTTGTCCTCTTCGTTGCCACTGTTCTTATTATTGCTACTGAATAGCACTAATACAATTAATAACAGTAGTAATAATAATAATAATAATATAAAATCAACTTAACATTATCTTAATCTTGTTTTCCGTTTTTTCCTTTTCTTATTCTTCCTTTTTTCATATTTTCTTCTTACTCTCTTCTTTGGTGTTTTCTTTCTATTTTAGTTTCATCTCCGTATTTCGTATTTTTTTCCCACAAATATTTTTATTTTCCTCTTCTAAATCTGAGTCAATTTCCTGAACGAGCATGACATCAAGACAGTGTCATTCTGCACCCAATCCCGCACATCGTAGACACGAATGAGGAGGAATCCACAGCGGAGATTCCACAGGGGGATTCCACAGCGGAGATTCCACAGGGGGATTCCACAGGGAGATTCCGCAGCGGAGATTCCGCAGCGGAGATTCCGCAGCGGAGATTCCGCAGCGGAGATTCCGCAGCGGAGATTCCGCAGCGGAGATTCCGCAGCGGAGATTCCGCATGATACAAAAAAAAAGAGATTCCACATTAGGAATCCACAGTTGAAATTCCAGAGACGGATTTAACAGGGGATATTCCACAGGAGGATTCCACAGGATTGAGCTTAAGTTAAAGGATTCATAGAGGATTCAAGAGAGACCGGAGGAACTAAAAGCAATTAGTGAAGTTGAAAGAAATTCAAAATATTTCTTTTCATATGCCATAAACAAGGCAAGAACCACATCTAGTATAGGGCCCCTGCTCAGACAAGTTGGAACTTACACAGATGACAACAAAGAAATGAGGGAGATACTGAAGTCTCAGTACGACTCTGTGTTTAGCGAGCCATTAATTAGCCTAAAGATCGATAATCCAAATTATTTTTTTCAGGAAAGAGCCTCACAATGATGATGAGAACCTCCAAAACAAGAGATGCTAAGCCAATGATGATCCTTTTTAAATCACTTGTTCTCTCTAGGCTGGAATACTGTTGTACATTCAAGGCAGGTGAAATCGCAGAGCTAGAGAATATACAGAGAACCTTTAAAGCACATATAAGTTCCGTTAAACACCTTAACTACTGGGAACCCTTGGAAGCACTTTACTTGTACTCACTGGAGCGCCGGCGAAAGATGCATCATAATCTACACCTGGAAAATCCTAGAGGGACTGGTCCCAAATCTTCACACAGAAATCACTCCCTACTGGGCACGCGGTGCAACATTCCCCCAATCAAAAGTAGGGGCGCCATTAGTACACTAAGAGAAAATGCAGTAAGTGTCCGGGGCCCAAGACTGATCAACAGCCTCACACCAAGCATAAGGGGAATTATCAATAGACCCGTGGTTGCCTTCAAGAGGAAGCTGGACAGATACCTAAAGTCAGTTCCGGATTAGCCGGGCTGTGGTTCATACTTTGGACTACGTGCGGCCAGCAGTAACAGCCTGGTTGATCAGGCCATGATCCACCGGTAGGCATGGTCAAGGACTGAACCGCGGGGTCGTTGACCCCCGGAACACCCTCCAAGTAGAAGATTCCACAGTGTAGAATCCAAAGGGGGGATTTCACAGGAACACAACTGTGAGATTGACAAGCTTTGTCTTTCTGAGATTCACCTTCCCGCTGATGTCGTTCGAAGGTGGGCTGGGAGTTCTGAGGAACACTGGGGGCAAAAAACAGTTTACTTGACCTTAGAAAAACGAATCTTGGATTTGGAGTTCCGAATTCGTTTAAGTTAGGAGACCCAAAGAAGAGGGGTTGAATGTGTGTGTGGGTGTACACACAAACACACACACGACATATAAAATGCTGAGGGGAATTGAAAAGGTGGACAGAGATGGGACACAGCAACAAGGGGTCACAGTTGGAAGTTGAAGACCGAGATGAATCACAGGGATGTTAGGAAGTTTTTCTTCAGTCACAGAGTGGTCAGGAAGTGGAATAGCTTGGGAAGCGATGTAGTGGAGGCAGCATCCATTCATAGCTTTAAGAAGAGGTATGATAAAGCTCATGGCGCAGGGAGAGTGACCCAGTAGCGGCCAGTGAAGAGGCGGGACCAGGAGCTATGAATCGACCCCTGCAACCACAACTAGGTGAGTACACACACACCATTTCAAGGGTTGGGGACACCCAGAGATGGCTGGGGCTCCCAGGGAGGACACTGGAGGCCCCGAGCCCTGCCACAAGCACCGGATGAACCTCTGTCAAGCAATATTTTTCAGTCAGCGAAGGTGGTGTCTAGACGTGATAAATAAAGCCTTCCAAAGGTGATAATTTGCATACATTATGTGTCATCCTTGATGTATCGCCTCCGCATTCTAGGTGTTTAATACTTCCTATTTTTCATTTCTTGTCTTTTTATTTATATATTTTAAAATTTTGCCTTTATATATTTAACATATTTTATTCTTATTTTTTTTTATTTCCTATATTTTCCTTTTCTTAGTGGCGTACATGGTGGCAGGTGTTGTGTGGGGGAAGGATGAGAGATCTTTGTGAGTGAGAAAAGGAATGTAGGCAGTGTATTTGTGAAAGGTCTTTGTAAGTGAGCTTGGGAGGTAAGGTGTTTATGAGGGAAAGAGAGAGAGAGAGAAAAAGAGGGAGAGAGAGAGAGAGAGGGTGTGAGTGTCTTAAGATCAACCAGTGGGTACTGGTATTCATCTCTAGTGAGCTTCGTTGTATCACAGCTTTGATTAATTTCTTTACAGTTTTTTTTCATTCATTTCATACTAGGGATCAATTTCGACTACTTTTTAAAACTCGTATTAGGTTCCAGGTTATTCCACTTATTAATAAAGAGGCACGCAACTCACTAGGTAGAGGGGCCTCTTTACCCAGCACTTGATCAGTACTACCAGCAGGTACTGCAGTTGTCTTACACAGGACTGGAGTGTTTTCTCACTCAAAATGTGATATTTCAGTAGGACTGGAGTTTTCCATCATATTTGTCTTGACTGTGACCCACAACAGTCCGCTAACAAGAGGGTACCTATTTTTACTGCTAGGTGGGCAGGGGCAGCAGTGTTACTCATAAGTTTAACAAAGTCTACGGACCTTTCTTGCCATTTTTCACTTGCTTTTGGGGTGATGAAAGGGCAAGTTGGCAGTGCTCTTGAGCTGGCATTTTTAACTTGGAAGATGGAAACAACCTAGTGATTTGGCACTGATATTTTAATCTCTGTCGACAGTGTAACCCCAGGACCATCAGCTTTATAACTTTATTGCAAGCAAAAATCATTGTGAAAACAGTAGTGTGAGGTGGTAAATAATACATCAACTGAAGGGATTATTAGGCATGAAAAATTCACTGGCAGTTAGAACAGGAAATAAATTTGATGGTAAAAATAATATACGACTTAATGCATCACTGGAAAGCTAGTCCGTTTATCTTGTTAAATTCTCAGTAATGTGAAAATAAACGATGGGAATTGACTTTTTAAGCCAAATCAATAACCTGTATCATTACACGTCATCACATGGCCTCTTAAGTTACAGTGATCAAGATAAGAGTTAGTTGTCACTTATTATATTAATGGAAAGAGCTAAGACCGTTGGGATTATACAGCGCCTGTGCAATGGGATTCAAGCAGGTGAAATCCCAGGCAGGGTGGGTATAATACCCAGTTGTAGATAATATACACTGTGATCAGCTCTCTTATTGCGCATATCTGATTATTCTTAGTCACCCTGAACACCACGTCATTACTAAGAGATGCCACCTGACCACTCATATAAACAACAAGAGTTTAACAACCAGCAGCTCTATTGCTAAGCATTTCGTTAAAATTATTACTGACTTAGACGCAATCTTGTTAAAATTAAGTTATCAGTCAAATAAATTTTTGGAACTGACACGATAAACTTGGATTCAACATTACCTCTCTAAATATAATAATCAAATTTAAACATCAGTTTGCAATTGTCGACATCTGTAGTCACGGCCATGGAAATAAAAGTAAATATCAGGACTGGAGGTAAAGAACGCGGTGAATTCTGGGCATTTTGAATGAATGTATATAATTAGTCATTGAATATAGCTGAGAACTGCTCACAGTGTCTGTATCTGGACATACCATACCTCCATGGGATCAAATATGATAAAATATAATTTCACAGCGCTGTATGAGAGGGAATATTATAATAATAACATATAGAACGAGACAGAAATGTAAAATTCTCCGTACATGAGAAAATGGAGGGAGAGAAGACATAAATTTGGATCACTAATATCGGCATAAAAACAAATGAGCCTATAAGAATGGACTTGGTGGAGGCTTGTAGGAAGCGAAGGAGACGAGGGGGAGGGTAGGAAACGAGGGTGATGGACTGAGATGGAGAAAGGAACCACTGACAGTGGGAGAGGAGAGTGGGAGGAAAAGGAGGATAATGGCTGGGAAAGACACCTCTGGGAGCAGTGGGTGTGGGGGCCTCAATACGCTGCCTCATTTCCTTTATGGCATCCTCATTGACTCGGCAGGTCGGCGAAATCGCGGTTGTGAGAGACTTTAATGAGGAGGCTGCAAGACTGGCTGTAGAGACGTTGATGGTACACAGCTGTACTGTGTGGGGAGGTGCTGTGGTGGGGGCTGCTGTTGAGGGTGCTGTGGTGGGGGCTGCTGTTGAGGGTGCTGTGGTGGGGGCTGCTGTTGAGGGTGCTTGGGGGGTGGGGGCTGCTGTTGAGGTGTGGGTGTGTGGTGGGGGCTGCTGTTGAGGGTGCTGTGGTGGGGGCTGCTGTTGAGGGTGCTGTGGTGGGGGCTGCTGTTGAGGGTGCTGTGGTGGGGGCTGCTGTTGAGGGTGCTGTGGTGGGGCTGCTGTTGAGGGTGCTGTGGTGGGGGCTGCTGTTGAGGGTGCTGTGGTGGGAGATGCTGTTGAGGGTGCTGCTGTGGTATGGGCTGCTGTTAAGGGTGCTGTTTGGGGGGATACTGGAGGTGCAGTGGGGAATGCTGGTGTTGAGGGTGCTGTGGTTGGAACTGGTGTTCTTGCTTCCCTCTAGGGAGGTTTTGTGGAGGTGGCTGGTGTTGTGGTGGGGGTCACACACCGCCCTCATGGTCCTCTTGGGTCCTCTTCTTTTAAAGGGCCTGCCTCCTTTGTCTTCCTGGTTCTCATTGTCCTCTTGGGTCCTCCTGCCGCTCATGACCTCCGTGAGTGTTGCCGGTACAATAATGAAGTCTTGAAGCAGGTAACATGACGATCAGGAGTTTCCTGATTGGCCCATCTGTAATGGCTACGTGGGCATGCAGACCATTGGCAGCAACAGCCTGGTAAATCAGGTGGTCGCCAGGAAAAATTATTATCTGAGGCCGGCCTGTAATAAAACTCTTCTCATCACTGATATGAAAGATGTTCTCAATCTGTTGTGGATTTCTAAGATGGTGATTGACAGGGCCTTGGTAAGTTCTTCAGTCTCTTCTGACATTTTTGGCCCCTCTTGCCTCTCAAGAACCTGATGGTTCTTCTAACCTCCTACGATCCTGTTAGGACCTTCATGTAACTTGTTCCTCCAAGATCTTGCCACTAGTCTTACGTCTGTTTTGAATTTTACCGCTTTAGCTTCCTTCCCTTAGAGCACATCATTCACAAACGTACACTACCACGTGTTCTCCCCTTCCTTCATTACTTCCTTCCTTAATAGTTTTTCATGTACAGCACTCACCTCACACCAACACCTTCCTTAACCCACACTAACAACGTCCTCATCTCACACCAGCGCCCTCCTTACCCTTTCATGATCTCTATTTTCCCCTAACTACGGCCTAGTATTCTAATCTCTACCTGCTGTCCTTCCCACTAACGCCTCCCCTACACTTCCTCACCCTTTCCTTCGCCTCCATTTTCACCACTTCCACCTCCTTTCCGCTTCCTCTTTCCCCCCTCAACCCCCGTTTCCACTTCCGCTTCCCCTCTTCATCTCACTGGCACTGCCTCCCCATCTTTCCCTATCCACTCATCATCCTCCCCTCCGCCACTTACATCTCCCCACTCTGCCCCAGCGTCATTATCTTGTGATTGCGTCCCCACCTCTCTGCTTCCTGGATTTTTGTCGTGTCGTGTGTCGTGTCTCCACATACTGGCCCACCCTAATGTCGTCTTTTTGTCCTCCACGACTCGCCTTACACCTCAATCTGTTTCTCTCACTCTTTTCCTCTTTTGTTTTTCCTCTCGTTGATGCAGAATTACAGAGATATTTTTTTTTTTTTTTGTGTGTGTGTGTGTGTGTGTGTGTTTAATTATTTCGGTTACCGGACGGACGAGCTCTAGCTCGTAGTATGAGTAAAAGCTTGTCTTCGAGGGTGGAGTTTCTCGATAGTTGCGGACGGAGGATCAAGCCTCCACCACTTATTGCAACGAATAACTCAAACGGTTTTAGCGCTTCTTACGAATAAAACTATCTAGCTCTTGGGCTCTACCTCTTAAATTTTTTTAGTGCAGTCGTATTTACAACTATTTCCGTGTATGAAGTAAGATTTTTTTCTGTTCGTTGAGACAGAGAGACAGACACACAGAGAGACAGACACACAGAGAGACAGACACACAGAGAGAGACAGACACACAGAGAGAGACAGACACACAGAGAGAGACAGACACACAGAGAGAGACAGACACACAGAGAGAGACAGACACACAGAGAGAGACAGACACACGAGAGAGACAGACACACAGAGAGAGACAGACACACAGAGAGAGACAGACACACAGAGAGAGACAGACACACAGAGAGAGACAGACACACAGAGAGAGACAGACACACAGAGAGAGACAGACACACAGAGAGAGACAGACACACAGAGAGAGACAGACACACAGAGAGAGACAGACACACAGAGAGAGACAGACACACAGAGAGAGACAGACACACAGAGAGAGACAGACACACAGAGAGAGACAGACACACAGAGAGAGACAGACACACAGAGAGAGACAGACACAGAGAGAGACAGACACAGAGAGACAGACACACAGAGAGAGACAGACACACAGAGAGAGACAGACACACAGAGAGACAGACACACAGAGAGAGACAGACACACAGAGAGAGACAGACACACAGAGAGAGACAGACACACAGAGAGAGACAGACACACAGAGAGAGACAGACACACAGAGAGAGACAGACACACAGAGAGAGACAGACACACAGAGAGAGACAGACACACAGAGAGAGACAGACACACAGAGAGAGACAGACACACAGAGAGAGACAGACACACAGAGAGAGACAGACACACAGAGAGAGACAGACACACAGAGAGAGACAGACACACAGAGAGAGACAGACACACAGAGAGAGACAGACACACAGAGAGAGACAGACACACAGAGAGAGACAGACACACAGAGAGAGACAGACACACAGAGAGAGACAGACACACAGAGAGAGACAGACACACAGAGACAGACACACAGAGACAGACACACAGAGACAGACACACAGAGACAGACGCACAGAGACAGACGCACAGAGACAGACACACAGAGACAGACGCACAGAGACAGACACAGAGGCGGGAGGTGAGATTAAGAACGAATATGTTTTGCAAACACAGGAAAACAGGAAGATTCACCAAAATATTTGTCTAAATTTTAAGAGATTTTCGAGGAAAACTTGGAGGACGTCGTGAGTGTTTTTCTGATTTATGCCAACACAAGGAACTCATGGTACCATAGTTGATGATGAAATACCAGCATGGTACCATAGTTGATGCTGAAATACCAGCATGGTACCATAGTTGATGATGAAATACCAGCATGGTACCATGGTTGATGCTGAAATACCAGCATGGTACCATGGTTTATGAAACACACACACACACACACACACACACACACACACACACACACACACACACACAATATATATATATATATATATATATATATATATATATATATATTCATATATATTTGGTAGTGAGAACTCTGTGTACTTAAGGTTAGTGTGTACGTGTTTTGTCCTTATATCAGAGGTTCTCAAAATTATCCTGTTTCAATCCACAATTAACCCACAAATTGGAACTAAAAGCTGTCACTCTAGCGAGACTGAAGAGAGGAAAATAAAATTCAGGGCAAAAGTTGGTTAGTAGGAAGTGAGGGAATAATGAAGGTCACGTCAGGTCACGTGGGCTCTGAAAATTGGAAGACTTTATTATTACAATAACGTTATAATATACTGACTACTGGTGAATAAAACACATGTGCAAAACATGGTTGTCTTTATTGACGAAAAGCCGACTCCCTATCCCACTGAAGAGGCCTAGTGAAGCCGATTGATTCCCGGCCGGCTTAGATTCTCACCATTTCAGATTCCCAGAGTGATTCCCATTGTCACATATTCCCAAAGTGATCTTGTTGCACCTTTCTCATGAGTCTGGAGCAGTACCTACACCTTCCTGGAGCACCAGGAAAACTGCAGCCGACCTTCTCATGGCAGGAAAAATGAGAGCATAAGTGAATGGACGTCATAATGCCTCAGGCAGGATGGTGCTGCCCAACGCTCTTTTTTTAATACCGCTTGTTGAGGCGCGGCTGCCAGTTATGGCCCTTGCCTGCGAGCGGTTTTACAGCTGTTGTACGGTTAGGGCACAGTGGTGGCAGTGGGGTGGTGTAATAATACTGGTAGTGGTGTGATGATGGGTAGTGTGGTGGTTGTGGCGCTAGCAGTTTGATTTTGTGATTTTGCACCGTGATGTAGTGGGGTCTTGGTGATGGTAGCGGAGGGGCGGTGTGATGTGGTGATGTGATGGGTGTTTGGTGGAGTGGTTGGATACAGTAGTGAAGATAGCGTAATCGTTACTTGACGGTGGTGGTGATTGATTAGGTGAAGTTGTTGTATTGATTGTGGTTTCATTGAGTGGAGTGGTGGTGGTGATTGATGGCTTGGAGTGGTTGCTTAATGGAGTGGAATTATGGCGATGTGATAGTTTTGGTGTGATAGTTACAATGGTAGTGTGATAGTTGCTTTGTTGTGGTGGTAGTGTGACAGTTGCTTTGTTGTGGTGGTAGTGTGATAGTTGCTTTGTTGTGGTGGTAGTGTGATAGTTGCTTTGTTGTGGTGGTAGTGATGTGTTTGTGTGGTATGTATAGTTGCTTTGTTGGTGGTAGTGTGATAGTTGCTTTGTTGTGGTGGTAGTGTGATAGTTGCTTTGTTGTGGTGGTAGTGTGATAGTTGCTTTGTTGTGGTGGTAGTGTGATAGTTGCTTTGTTGTGGTGGTAGTGTGATAGTTGCTTTGTTGTGGTGGTAGTGTGATAGTTGCTTTGTTGTGGTGGTAGTGTGATAGTTGCTTTGTTGTGGTGGTAGTGTGATAGTTGTTTTGTTGTGGTGGTAGTGTGATAGTTGCTTTGTTGTGGTGGTAGTGTGATAGTTGCTTGTTGTGGTGGTAGTGTGATAGTTGCTTTGTTGTGGTGGTAGTGTGATAGTTGCTTTGTTGTGGTGGTAGTGTGATAGTTGTTTTGTTGTGGTGGTAGTGTGATAGTTGTTTTGTTGTGATGGTTGTGTGATAGTTGTTTTGTTGTGGTGGTAGTGTGATAGTTGTTTTGTTGTGATGGTTGTGTGATAGTTGGGTGTGAGATGTATGAAATACCGACAAGTTACAAAACAATCACACATAGGTAGAGTGAACTCTTCATTAACAGTCTCGCATGAAGACCAAATTTTTTCAAGTCTATAGAGATTATCTTCATTCAGGAACATCAGGGACACCTTCACACAGTTCCAGGAGAGTTATTTGCTGCCCTGACTCCTAGCCTAATTACCGAGATGCCCGTAGAGATCTCGGAGAACTTTTAGGAGAGAGTTTCGAGAATATGATTTTTAATTAACGCTGTTTCAGCCTGGTACGATGTTTGCTTTGAGTGTTTATATTTTGTTTTTATTGTTAATTTAGACTTTTTACTTTGTATGTACTTTGTATAAATATCGCAACTATCTGCCAGATCCAAAATCAATCTCCTGTTGCCAGGGATACCTATGAAGCCAAGGAATTAGTAGACTCTAGGAATGAACCATTGCCAGTGTTCATCAGAGTATTAACCATTAACTTTCAGCTCTGTGTTCTAACAGCCTTTGGAAGGATATAAACCAGACGCCATTAGTATCAACCTTAATTTATGAAATCCAAAGGTTTTTCGGGGATTCGAAGTAGGGTGTGGCAGGTGAGAGCCCACCGCTCTTCCACTGGACCAGCACCACTCATAATAAGATACTTTCCAACCCACGACATACCGTGGCTATTGGAGACTTGCAGAGACCACCAACTGTTACCAAACTGCTTACCAAATCCCTCTTCCTTGACAAACTGAGAGGAATTGATCTTTTACATATATATGCTCAGGTCACCCGCACCTCTCGTACGGTCCTCACCCTGCCTATACCTTCTAAGCTTCCCATGTATTAGTCACTTGAAATGGCTTGAAAAAAATCACTTGAAAAAGCTTTGTCACCAAGCGAGACGTTCTATTACCAAAGGGTCCATTCTGTCTTTGTGTCTTTGGTGTGATAGTTGTTTGATAGTGGTACGCAGTGGGAGGACACATTGTTAGTTTGGAAAGTTGGCGTTATAGTGGTCGTGGTGGTGCAAGGATTTGTTTTCTGTGTGAGTGGGAGCTGTGATGGGGTGGTGGTCGTGGCGGTGATGGCTGAGTAACTGGTGATTTGGCAGTGTGGTTGTCGTGGTGATCGTGTAGTGGTTGTGATGGTGGTATTGTCGTGAAGGTGTGGTGGTTTTGTTGATGCTGTGGTAGTTGTCATAGTGTGGTGGTGTGGCTGCTGTGGTAGTTGTCATAATGTGGTGGTGGTGTGGCTGCTGTGGTAGTTGTCATAATGTGGTGGTGTGGCTGCTGTGGTAGTTGTCATAGTGTGGTGGTGGTGTGGCTGCTGTTGTAGTTGTCATAGTGTGGTGGTGTGGCTACTGTGGTAGTTGTCATAGTGTGGTGGTGGTGTGGCTGCTGTGGTAGTTGTCATAATGTGGTGGTGTGGCTGCTGTGGTAGTTGTTATAGTGTGGTGGTGTGGCTGCTGTGGTAGTTGTTATAGTGTGGTGGTGTGGCTGCTGTGGTAGTTGTCATAGTGTGGTGGTGTGGCTGCTGTGGTAGTTGTCATAATGTGGTGGTGTGGCTGCTGTGGTAGTTGTCATAGTGTGGTGGTTGTGGTGATGCTGTGGTAGTTGTCATAGTGTGGTGGTGGTGTGGCTGCTGTGGTAGTTGTCATAGTGTGGTGGTGGTGTGGCTGCTGTGGTAGTTGTCATAGTGTGGTGGTGTGGCTGCTGTGGTAGTTGTCATAATGTGGTGGTGTGGCTGCTGTGGTAGTTGTCATAGTGTGGTGGTTGTGGTGATGCTGTGGTAGTTGTCATAGTGTGGTGGTTGTGGTGATGCTGTGGTAGTTGTCATAGTGTGGTGGTGGTGTGGCTGCTGTGGTAGTTGTCATAGTGTGGTGGTGGTGTGGCTGCTGTGGTAGTTGTCATAGTGTGGTGGTGGTGTGGCTGCTGTGGTAGTTGTCATAGTGTGGTGGTGTGGCTGCTGTGGTAGTTGTCATAGTGTGGTGGTTGTGGTGATGCTGTGGTAGTTGTCATAGTGTGGTGGTTGTGGTGATGCTGTGGTAGTTGTCATAGTGTGGTGGTGGTGTGGCTGCTGTGGTAGTTGTCAGTGTGGTGGTGTGGCTGCTCTGGTCGGGGTGCGGTTCCTATTGTGTAGTTGTGTTTGTATTGTGGTAATGGTGTGGTTGTTGTAGCAGTGGTATGGTTGTCATTATGATGGTGTAGTTTTTTGAAGTGACAGCTAGTTGCCAGTTGGCAAAGGCACTTATTTGTAGACACACACCCCACTGTTGTGGTGTGTGTGTGTGTGTGTGTGTGTGTGTGCGCGTGTGTGCTCACCTGTATGCGGTTGCAGGGCTCGAGTATCAGCTCCTGGCCCCATTTCGAGAGCATTATCGTACCTATGTATGGATCCTGCCTCTACCACAACATTTTTCCTGATTAGGATGGAGAACTACTTCCTATCATCCCTGTAACTCATCTGTGTTTTCAGCTTCCAGCTGTGTCCTCGTGTTCCTGCTTCAAGTCTCTTAAACAATCTGTCCATGTCCATCCTAGTAATTCCTATCATTATTTTGTACGTTGTTATATCACCCCTAGTCCTTTCCTCTAGTATCATGTTGAGTTCCCTTAACCTCTTCTTCTTGTACATACCTCTGCACTTTCTACAATGTCTTGACATGCTTGACCAGGTGTGGGTTCCATACTGGTGCTGCATACTCCAATATGGGCCTGATGTACCTTATACAGTGTCTTGAATGACTCTTTACTTACATTTCTGAAAGCTAGTCTTAATTAAATTTGCTAGACACGCATTTGCTGCAGCAGTTATTCGGCTAATGTGCGCTCAGGTGATATGCTCTATACAGTACTCACCCGAAGGTCCTTCTTAAATGAGGTTTGCAGCGCAGCCTTTGTCCCCCGATCCTGTACTCCGTCTGCAGTCTTCGCTCTTCCCCAACCTTCATAACTTTGCACTTGCTGAGCTTTAATTCCAGTAGCCACTTGTCAGACCAGACCTGCAACCTGTCCAGATCCATTTGTATGCTTTGCTGGTCCTTATCTGATTGTGTCCTCATTAATTTTACATCTGCGAACAGGGATACCTCTGCCTCTATCCCTTTGGTGTGCGCGCGTTTGTAGTTGTAGGGGGTATTTGTGTGGTTGTGACGGATATAGGTAAAAAATATAACATGATTATTTTTTGTACAGACATTGCGGGCACTATGTTGGAGCACTGTTAGGGGCGTTGGTAAAGTCGCTGTGGATTTCGGTCTTGGCAGCGTGGAGATAGAATGGCAACAGCTAAAGTAATAAAAAATGAAACTAAGCGAATTCATGCAGAATATCCCTCATCAATCAGGTTGTGCTGCCTTTGTAGTTCCTCCCATCTGGTCAGATCTGTTCTGGCGTAGTTTGGTTTGGTGTGGTCTAGTCTAGCTTGGTCTGGTTTCGTTTTTAGGAGGCTTGCGGCTGAGAGAGAAGTAACACGCACCTTTAAGACGACGGAAGGCTGTGTGTGTGAGGTCAGCATGGCACCAACAGCAGGCTCATCCTGGCCCTGGGGACCCCTGACTTCTCACCCCCTGACCCTGATTCTCCCACCTGGCAGTGTTTTGTTGGTCTTGCTAGTTTCTTGTGTACTCTTTACAGGTTCCAAAGTCAATAGGTTCCCAAATAATTTGGTAGGTTCCCAAGTCACTTGCTAGGTTCTGAAGCCACTTGCTAGGTTCACAAGTCTCAAGCTACTTGCTAGGTTCCCAAGTCACTTGCTCGGTTCCCAAGTCACTTGCTCGGTTCCCAAGTCACTTGCTCGGTTCCCAAGTCACTTGCTCGGTTCCCAAGTCACTTGCTCGGTTCCCAAGTCACTTGCTCGGTTCCCAAGTCACTTGCTCGGTTCCCAACAAGTCTACTTGCTCGGTTCCCAAGTCACTTGCTCGGTTCCCAAGTCACTTGCTCGGTTCCCAAGTCACTTGCTCGGTTCCCAAGTCACTTGCTCGGTTCCCAAGTCACTTGCTCGGTTCCCAAGTCACTTGCTCGGTTCCCAAGTCACTTGCTCGGTTCCCAAGTCACTTGCTCGGTTCCCAAGTCACTTGCTCGGTTCCCAAGTCACTTGCTCGGTTCCCAAGTCACTTGCTCGGTTCCCAAGTCACTTGCTCGGTTCCCAAGTCACTTGCTCGGTTCCCAAGTCACTTGCTCGGTTCCCAAGTCACTTGCTCGGTTCCCAAGTCACTTGCTCGGTTCCCAAGTCACTTGCTCGGTTCCCAAGTCACTTGCTCGGTTCCCAAGTCACTTGCTCGGTTCCCAAGTCACTTGCTCGGTTCCCAAGTCACTTGCTCGGTTCCCAAGTCACTTGCTCGGTTCCCAAGTCACTTGCTCGGTTCCCAAGTCACTTGCTCGGTTCCCAAGTCACTTGCTCGGTTCCCAAGTCACTTGCTCGGTTCCCAAGTCACTTGCTCGGTTCCCAAGTCACTTGCTCGGTTCCCAAGTCACTTGCTCGGTTCCCAAGTCACTTGCTCGGTTCCCAAGTCACTTGCTCGGTTCCCAAGTCACTTGCTCGGTTCCCAAGTCACTTGCTCGGTTCCCAAGTCACTTGCTCGGTTCCCAAGTCACTTGCTCGGTTCCCAAGTCACTTGCTCGGTTCCCAAGTCACTTGCTCGGTTCCCAAGTCACTTGCTCGGTTCCCAAGTCACTTGCTCGGTTCCCAAGTCACTTGCTCGGTTCCCAAGTCACTTGCTCGGTTCCGTCACCAAGTCACTTGCTCGGTTCCCAAGTCACTTGCTCGGTTCCCAAGTCACTTGCTCGGTTCCCGCTCGGTTCAAGTCACTTGCTCGGTTCCCAAGTCACTTGCTCGGTTCCCAAGTCACTTGCTCGGTTCCCAAGTCACTTGCTCGGTTCCCAAGTCACTTGCTCGGTTCCCAAGTCACTTGCTCGGTTCCCAAGTCACTTGCTCGGTTCCCAAGTCACTTGCTCGGTTCCCAAGTCACTTGCTCGGTTCCCAAGTCACTTGCTCGGTTCCCAAGTCACTTGCTCGGTTCCCAAGTCACTTGCTCGGTTCCCAAGTCACTTGCTCGGTTCCCAAGTCACTTGCTCGGTTCCCAAGTCACTTGCTCGGTTCCCAAGTCACTTGCTCGGTTCCCAAGTCACTTGCTCGGTTCCCAAGTCACTTGCTCGGTTCCCAAGTCACTTGCTCGGTTCCCAAGTCACTTGCTCGGTTCCCAAGTCACTTGCTCGGTTCCCAAGTCACTTGCTCGGTTCCCAAGTCACTTGCTCGGTTCCCAAGTCACTTGCTCGGTTCCCAAGTCACTTGCTAGGTTTAATTTTATTACAAAGGTCTCTGAATTTATTGGTGCCTCTGTTAGGGCCTCTATTACTGTTCGACTGTCTGTTGCTGTCAGAGCTTCTGTTGCTGTTAGTTTGTGCCTTTTTTTAAGTATCTGTGTTAAAATGTCTGTAGATAACAGTACCGTTGTTGAGTTGTTAATAGGTCCTAAGTGGTGTCGACCTCGGTGCCTTAATGGTGTTGATGCCACCGTTGGTGGTGACGCAAACACTAAGCTGCTTGCTGCTCCTTGTTTTTTCAGTGTCTCATGTGTAAAAAAAATATGCAAAGAACACCTAGAGGAAAGAAATAAGCGAGCACTCGTATTGTGTACTCGTCTATCTGTGGTTTCAGGGGGTCGATTCACAGCTCCTGCCCCTCCCTCCCCCCAGTATGTGTGTCTGTGTGTGCGCGCTCTTGCATATTACACGCATACTTAGATATGCTACTGATAAATCAGGAAAATTGAGGAATACAAGTGAGTAAAGCTGCTTCTCCACACACACACACACACACACACACACACACACACACACACACACACACACACACACACACACACACATACACACACACACAAACCCTTCTGATATGGCTGTTTGATAGCTGAGTCAAGGGGACATAAAATGAAAAATATATAGAGCAACAAGAATGTCAAACAAAACTTCAGCCTGAGGGAATCACAAGGTCAGGCGACCTGGGTCTCCTAAAACATGCTGCTTCTCTTTATGAAATTTAAAATTTAAATTACTGAAAAAATATATCATTTTTTAATCAAATATAGATATCTGAGTGTGGGCAGAACATCAATATTTATAATGGCTCAAGCATATATTTATCAATTTAATTTTTTAAGCTTCCCTGGGTGTTAGCTTCAGTAATTCATTAATTGGCAGAATGTTTCACTCGCCAGTTCTTTCGTAAATTCTTTCTAAATTTGAATTTATCCAACTAATCCATTGAAGAATAAAGACACAATACCATGACTGTAATAATACATTCGTCAGAGTCGGACCGAAACGTCGTCATAAGTTTCTCGTGTGTGCGGATTTTGTGTATTCTATTGTTTCGAGGTCTTTCTTAGATATTCTAAGCACCTTATTTATATCTCCTTTGTTCAGAGATGTCCTTTATATATTTAATCATATCTTCCCTCATTCTACGTCTTTCAAAAGAGGCCTCAATCTTTCTTCGTACGTAGCATATCTTAGACTATGGATTAATTTTATCTCTCACTTTTCTTAATTCATTTATTTTCATTCTGCAGTATAGAGACCAGAACTGTGTTGTATAATCCCAGCATGTGGCCTATGAAATGCGTACGTCATGCGACATGTAAGCCATGAGACATGAAAGCCATGATACATGAAAGCCATGCGACATGTAAGCCATGAGACATGAAAGCCATGCGACATGTAAGCCATGAGACATGAAAGCCATGCGACATGTAAGCCATGAGACATGAAAGCCATGCGACATGTAAGCCATGAGACATGAAAGCCATGCGACATGTAAGCCATGAGACATGAAAGCCATGCGACATGTAAGCCGTGCGACATGTAAGCCATGAGACGTGTAGTGGCACTGCATCTAAGTCCTCGTAGCCAGGAAAGTTTGAAGAACAAACATGCTCATGTTATACATCTGGCATATTTTTACACGCCCGTTCAAACAACAACAGTGGGAAAGCAACTATCACACTTCCGTGTTATTTACTTTCTCTTCATATTCTTGTTTTTCTCTTTTGTCTTCTTTCTTCTTCTACTCCTTCTACTACGAGGCCTGGTCTCAGACCGGGCCGCGGGGGCGTTGACCCCCGAAACCCCCTCCGAATAAACTCCAGGTAGACCCCTACTTCTCATCGTAATCCTGCTTCTGCTTGTGGGTACCGTGATGATACCAGCCGGTAGGATGCTTGCCAGCCAACTCCGATGCTTGCCAGCATCTCTACAACAACATCTCTCTCTATCAGTTAGTGGATGGTGATTGACTTGTGAGTTATGGGAGACGTCTGTGTTCCGGTCCAGAGTCTCTTGATTTGATCGTTAAGTCGGAAGGCTTGAAGGCTCATTCCCCTGCCTCCTGTTAGCCCGCTTCTCTGCTTTCTGTTAGCCACTTTTCCACCTCGTGTTCACCCTTTTTTCCTTCCCATTAATCCCTTCTCTTCTTTTTACTCCCTTTTCTGTCTCCTGTTAACTTTCTCTGCCTCCCTCTTCATTGCTAAGGTGTCAGGGAGAATGACTTGATTACAAGAAATTGTAGTTACGATAACAGTAGTTACAGCAACGGTAACTACAATCACAAGCTACTGTAGTTTCGATAACGGTAGTTACAAGCAACAGTAGTTACAGCAACGGTAACTACAATCACAAGCTACTGTAATTTAGATAACGGTAGTTACGACCATGGTAATTACTACAACAATAGTTACGACATCGGTACTTACGACGATGGTAGTTGCGACAATTTTGAGATTAGGTAATACTGCCTTGACACCGGTGAATAGCTCTTGATCCAAGTAACTGTAGCTACCCTCCTCTTCCTTGGATCAAGCGGGGCTACTTCCCATTCCCCTTGCGGGTTTATCGCTTCCTCGTGAATATGATAATCATTTAGTGAGATAATAAATGGATTGGAATTATCATTATTATTATGATTATTATTATTAGGGAAGCACTAAATAGTTAGAATTTACGAAATTGTAAAATAGAATTATAGATATAAAATAATAGTAATAATTCGATAATTAGAATTAGAAATAGATAAAATTTAAGATTGTTTAGTAAGAGGTGTTTTAAACCCTGGAATTCTTATTCAGTTTAGAATAATTTTGAGGCCCGTAAAGCTGTTAAAAAAATATATGAAACTATTAGACTTCTGAAAAGGGAATTTGTGAAGAGTTATAATGTGATTTTAATTTTTCTCTTTCTCTTTTTTTTTACACATGGTTTTACAAGGTTAGGGATTCCTAACTTTATTTACAAGCTAAGAGCTGTTAGCTACATCAGCTCATTTGAAATTCTCTCTCTCTCTCTCTCTCTCTCTCTCTCTCTCTCTCTCTCTCTCTCTCTCTCTCTCTCTCTCTCTCCTCTCTCTCATTTTGATAAGATCTGAGCAAAGTTTAGATTGTTCAGAGTGAAGCAGGGTATGAAAGCCTCCAGAGAGTACACTATCTGGTTGACCTACCCGCCTCCTGACCCACCACCTGACCCGCCTCCTGACCCACCTCCAGACCCCCTTTATCCTCCTCCACTCTTCCCTCCTACCATCCTACCAAGCCTCTTCTACTCACCGTGATTTTCTCTTCCCTTCCTACCTTCTGCTCTCTTCCTTGTCCGATGGTAAGAAGTGATGTGGACAGTTCCAAGATACGGTAACCAATTTTGATTTTTTAGGACGGGGTCAACATCTTTCCGCTGGACGACCCAAAAGGGTGTACTGCATGTGTTTAATAATACTAATAATAATAATTCCAAATAGTTTGAAATTTGGTATTCAAAACTATATTGTGTTCTAACCTCGCGTGTTTTTCAACTCAGGTGTACCAGCCGAGTTGCAAGAAGGTTGAGACAGAAGAATTAAGACCCATGTGCAACATCTGGGTATCTTTATTTGTAGAACGAGGTAATCAGTCACTCAGCCTTAGGGTTGGTGATGAGCTAATCACCAACCCTAAGTCTGAGGGACTCATTACCTCATCTTTTGTACATAGTTCTACAGTCACTGGAGGGCGAAACATCTACAATAAAGATACCCAAATGTTGCACATGTCTGATTCTTCGTCTTGTCGATATTTTATACTACTTATGTACAAGGTTGAGATTGTGATTGTTATGGGAGTGTGTACGTACCAAGTTGCCAGTTGTAATGGTGTGATAGAAGTCTCCTGAACGACCTCAGTCTTCATTGTCTGATGTGTTTTATATCCAGGATGGTAATCAGTAAGGTTAAGCTGCTTTGATGCAGAATTCTGTGTAATAATGGGATCGTTGGAGAATGCTTCTTCAGACTGAGCTAAGCTTAACAGACGTGAGTTCTGAGCACAGGATGATCTTGAGTGCCAAGTTTGAAGAGATTCTGAGGTGTTAGAGTATTATATCCCAAAAAATATTGGCTGTTATGTTCGGGAACTCCCATGTGTGTAATTCCCTCCTTGTAATTGTCTTAAGAAAAATGTGTTGAAATGAGCTTTGGTTAGTGTGTTAGTTGTTTCTCTTTCTTTACTACGGTTAAGCTTAGGAGATGGTTAGTGGCGTGTGCAGCTTCTGTCCGTATTTCCTTGGATCTAAGAATCTTTGAATCTTTAATGGGTGTCGAGACTTTTCCTAATCTCGCAGCCCAGCCCTGGGTCAGGCTTGTCTGGTGCTTGCCTGCTCAACCAGGTTGTTGCTGCTGGCGGCCCACTGGCCCACATATCCATCACAGCCTTTAATCCGTCACTTGACGGATGAAATTGTCCAGTTTCCTCTTGAAGACTTACACACTTGTTCCAACAGTGTTTGTGATATCTTCAAAATGTTAAAAAAGTCAAGGACAGCGAATGTTGATCAGATGACTGACCTTATCGTGCCCACAGCGTCTCTTTCACTGGGTTTATTCTGCACATTCTTCCACACCTCTCACTCCAGTATGTTGTTACGGAAGTATGCAGATGTGGGACTAGGTCCTCAAGTACTTTCCGTGTATATATTATGTATCTCTCCTCTGCTCCAGCGAGTACATATTTAGGACTCTGAGGCGTTCCCAGTAATTTAAATCTTTACTAGCACTATGCGGGCCATAAATGATCCCTGAATCTGCTCCATCTCTATCTCTCCTGGCTTGACCTGGAACCATCAACACCGGACACTACTTCAAAAAAAAAAAAAAAAAAAGACTTTTACACTTGTTTGAGTTTCTATCATAGTCAAAAAAAAATCTCGTCTTCCTCTTGTCTGGGACTTTTTTTTCATGATAAAATCTCTTGTCTACCTTACTAATTATGCAGGGTATCCTGTACGTCGTGATCATGAACCCTCTTGTTCTGTTTTTTTCTATAGACGAGAGATATAGGTCCTTTAGTTTGGATTTAGTTAGCGTAATGCTAATGTGAATGAATTTATAAAGTTTTGTACATAACGTTACGTTGTCCCAATACACTTTGTTCTGGAACATGTGTAATTTCTTCACTAGTTAGTTCTTATGTGCGTCTCTTTGTGTTTTGTGTGTACGTGCATGCAGTCGTGTGCGTACGTGTACTCGTGTGTGTTCATGCGCATGCGCAGTACGTTCGTCCCTGCTCATTGTCTGGAAGAGTAATGAGTGGAATAGTCGGGTATGACAACACTGGGGGGTTGGAATTACCCTGGGTCCAGAGCATGGTAGTGTCAGGTCACGCCTCGCCACTCTCACCGGGAATACTGTCCTCTGACTGGCTGAACAGGTCACCAGTCATTTAATAAGCGGGTGGATAATTCACAGTGTACACGCTCCCGCTGTTCCTCCTGTTGTGTACACATGCACTCACATACACACACAGCCCATGGGCCTAGCATGGGCCAGCAGGCCCTATGCAGTACTCATTTAGATTCGTAATGTTATTTAAACAGGTGAAATAATTATAGAAAAGTACCTTTGACAACCTATAACTAACACACACACACACACACACACACACACACACACTTCTAAAAATATCCACTCTCGACCCAAAAATTCCCCCGCATTTCAAAACGGGCTCAGAAATAGGACAGGTCAGTCGTATGCCAAGAAATTTAACTGCATTGGAAGGCATAAGAATCAGAGGAAGGTGATGCACGGGGCTGACTGGCCCAGTATTCCTTTCCAAGCTCTCGAAAACGCAAAGAAGGAAGAAAATGGTCTTTTGAAGAGTGGGAGAAATGGTGGAGGGGGGCAAGATTTAGGAGCTACGAAAGAAGGTAAATGTTTGGGGTGGTGGAGAAGCAGGGAGCAGATGTTGGTGTTTGAGAAGCGGGGAGAAGATGTTGGTGTTTGAGAAGCAGGGAGCAGATGTTGGTGTTTGAGAAGCAGGGAGCAGATGTTGGTGTTTGAGAAGCAGGGAGCAGATGTTGGTGTTTGAGAAGCAGGAGCAGATGTTGGTGTTTGAGAAGCAGGGAGCAGATGTTGGTGTTTGAGAAGCAGGGAGCAGATGTTGGTGTTTGAGAAGCAGGGAGCAGATGTTGGTGTTTGAGAAGCAGGGAGCAGATGTTGGTGTTTGAGAAGCAGGGAGCAGATGTTGGTGTTTGAGAAGCAGGGAGCAGATGTTGGTGTTTGAGAAGCAGGGAGCAGATGTTGGTGTTTGAGAAGCAGGGAGCAGATGTTGGTGTTTGAGAAGCAGGGAGCAGATGTTGGTGTTTGAGAAGCAGGGAGCAGATGTTGGTGTTTGAGAAGCAGGGAGCAGATGTTGGTGTTTGAGAAGCAGGGAGCAGATGTTGGTGTTTGAGAAGCAGGGAGATGACGTTGGTATTTCGGAAGCAGGGAGCAGATGCTGGGATGTTAAAAGCAGGGAGATGTTGGGGAGTTTCGGGAGCCGGAAGCGTAGCCTGTACCTGCTTAATTTACCTGGAGTAGATTTCGGGGTCACCGCTCCCACAGCCCGGTCCTAGACCAGGCCTCCCGATGCAAGTGCTGAATTTGCTAGGAGAGAATGTTGGTAGTGACCTCGTTGTGTTCACCCCAGACTTGGTGCATTGTGTTCAGGCGTAAGCTGGGGCGGCGAGGCCATCTGGGAGGGCGTGGATGGGCAGGCGGCCCAAGATGAATGCCAGCCAATGTCTTACTTCACTTATGTTTCTTTTTTTTAACCCCCCGTCTATTTCTGCGGGGACTTGTGTGTGTGTTTGCGCGTGCGTGCGTGTACTCACCTAGTTGTGTGTGTGTGTGTGTGTGTTTGTGTGTGTGTGTGTTTGCTCGTGCGTGCGTGTGTGTGCTCGGGGACATAGGTGTGTGCTGCGTGACTCATCCCTTGACCTTCTGGAGAAGGTGGGGGGAGGAGGGAGTAGATGAGGGAGAACAAGGAAAAGTAGAAAAAGAAAAATGAGGATGAGTATAAGAGGAAGAAAGAGTGGCGGGAAGAGAAGAATAAATAGAAGAAAGAAGAGGTCATGATGGCATCTCCCAGGAGAGTCAGGCAAGGCAAGCCTCTAATGTTTTAAAGGCTCACGTAGGGACGCACCAACATTTACGGACCAGAATTGAATTTGAAGACAGAGAAGACTGTCTCTTGGGCATAATGTATCATGACAAGTAGAACACACACACACACACACACACACACACACACACACACACACAAACACAGCCACGAAGCCACGTGGGGATGGAGGAAATCACTAGCTAAAGATTCCCATCCCCACGTGGATTGTTCTGCATTATTAAGATCGCCTGTTTGCATATATATATATATATATATATATATATATATATATATATATATATATATATATATATATATATGCGATTAGGTAAAACTGGTCAATTAGCAAGAACTCATTTAAAATTAAGTCCTTTCTAAAATTTTCTTATACGTTTAAAGATATATTTTTTAATTTATGTTAATGTAAAAATTTATAATTTTGTACCAAGAGAAACTTTGAAAACTTACCTAACCTTATTATAACAAGCGCAATTTAATTTAGCCTAAACCAACTAATTATATTTTAGATAAGTTTACAATAATTTAATAATAAACAAACACAATGAAATATATTTTTTTCGTTAGGTTCAGAATGATTTTTGCGAAATTATTGCATACACAAATTTTCGCTCTTCTTATATGGCAATATGAGCGTTGCTATTTAAGCCAGAATCCCAAGTTTTACCTAATCGGCACGACATATATATATATATATATATATATATATATATATATATATATATATATATATATATATATATATATACACACACACACATAAAGACATTATCAAAGTACATCTACACACATGGGGTGGTATTATTCTTCCCAGGCTGTGTCCTCTGAATTAACACCAGAGTTTTACACACAAGTCACCTCTCATATAGAGCTTATCCATATTTGCTCTCATATAAAGCTTATCCATATTTGCTCTCATATAGAGCCCATCCATATTTGCTCTCATATAGAGCCCATCCATATTTGCTCTCATATAGAGCCCATCCATATTTGCTTTCATATAGAGCCCATCCATATTTGCTTTCATATAGAGCCCATCCATATTTGCTTTCATATAGAGCCCATCCATATTTGCTCTCATATAGAGCCCATCCATATTTGCTCTCATATAGAGCCCATCCATATCATCAGCTCTCGTATAGAGCTCATCTATATAGTGAATGTTTTCATAAATACTATTAAAAAATTAAATCCACAATTGAATAGCACTAAGTAGGCCTTGACAGTACATGCTATTCAATTTTCGATAAACTTATTCAATCCCATTTATAAAAAAATACACTTTATCTAGAGGTTTTATGAGAGCTGACTGTCTTCATGTTTTCTTATTCTTCCAAGGGTAACTTAAAAAACTAAAGTCATTTAGAAAACCCGTCTTCATATTCTCAGTCATGTGTAGTCTTTATTCGCCGCTCGTCTATGTGTAAATGATGGTTAAAACTGACCATTCTCAATCGTCAACAGTGTTATCAGCTGTTAGTTCTAAGCGTAAACTTGTCTATTTTAATGGGATGGATATATTGCACCATGGATACCTCTGATGTATACTGAAGTATCTTAGAGCTATGCTGACCTACCAGATAACTCTGTATACTTTAAAGCTATATTGATGTACTTAGAGCTATTTTATTTTTCTCGGCTCCTTACAAGGTGATGACGGGATTAAGAAGCATTTATTGTAATGAAATGTTCATATGTATTTACCGGGATATACCCGTGTGTTCACCAGGGATACACATACACTTAGCGTCGCTCACAGACTTTATATCTTATGTATCCACCCATAGAAGAGATGTTTTGTGATATCTATCGCAGAGATAGAGAGAGAGAGAGATTTCTAATATATTCCTGCCTCTCCGTCCCAGCACGTGATCACGTGTATGCAAATTAAAACTATGAAGGAACGACAGTAAAACCCTTAAGTTGTTTTACCCGCGGACGTTGTCAAAGAGTGAGACGATTAGAGTTGCAGATTTTGCCCATGAAGGTGAATTTACTGGACAGTGCCACTCATCCTGACGCCTCAGCTCATGTATGACGTTATAAAACATGCGTGACGTTATGAAACACTTGTGGGCGTTTAAGACTTTCTGGAAACGCCTGTGTGGTGTGGTAGTTCAGAGTCATGTTACCGGCCAGGTGTGGTACCAAGGACGGTTACTTTTGAAGTGAGTGTACAGTTATTACAATCTTTAAATGGACCTTAAAGCCTCACTTTGGTGTGTACATGTGCCGGGGGTGACAGTGAAATATTCCTGTGTGTACACCGACTGGATTAAACAAATTACGTTTGGTTAGGTGAGGTTTCTAAGTTAACTTTGGTGTCTTTTTTTGCTATTATATATATATATATATATATATATATATATATATATATATATATATATATATATATATATATATAGCTAGGAATTCGCAAGAGCAGGCGAAATATTCACAAACACTGATCTCTGGCCGAAGGAGACTCGAACCTACGAACCTTGCAATGTTGTAAAGTACTGCGAATCTTGTTGCAAGGTTCGTAGGTTCGAGTCTCCTTCGGCCAGAGATCAGTGTTTGTATGTATATATATATATATATATATATATATATATATATATATAACACACACACACACATATATAACTGCGGCGAGCCAGGATTCGATCATGCGTCCCCATGTTCAGCTTCGTGAGAACACTAACCACTGGACCAGAGCAATGCGGAGTTGTACTGTTCTCAAGGAGGTGGACATGGGACACAGGGTCGAATCCCGGTTAGCCGCAGTTCTGTTGATATATATATATATATATATACAGTGAATATCGTGTGCATTATACATTTCTGTTATATATGTTCAAACAGCAGAAATCTATACAAAAAAAATTCACTTTTGTCATTGTCATCTTAATCAGTGAGAAATTTGTGGTGTATTTTTGGTGGTGTGAGGTTGGTAGAGAGTGTAGGGCCGTGTTGGCAGCGCTACCAAACACTGAATCCTGCCCAATCTTCCGATAGCTCGGTAATTGAATTTTGCCTTGGCTGTGTATTCTGTGGAATTACAACAAACTATCTGACTCGGGTCATGAAGGGGGGGGGGTGTAGGAAGGGAGGGGAGGCAGGAAAGGTGGTAGGCAGAAAGGGGGTAGAAAGGAGGATGGGGAAAAGCAGGAAATCTGGTCGCACGCGGAAACTTTCCTCCTTTAGTCGTGATGCAAAGCAGGGAAAATGATAATGGACGTACAGTAGTGTTAGTCGGTTTGTGGAGGTATTAGAGGCTGGCTGAATGGGATATAAGAGGCTGTGTGGGGGAAGGGATTATGTGGGACGGAGAAATGGTGTGGGAATGAAGTCATGCGGGGGAGAGAGAGAGAGAGAGAGGCGAGATAGGTATGATATATTGAAGGAGAGGAGAAAAGGATAGAAGAGAGGAGGAACATAAGTTATATGCTACTCAGATTTCGTTTATTTGAAGAATGTCCCTCATGAGGAGACATGATCACAGCATACATTATACTCCGAGAGACAGACAGGGTAGAATACAACGAACTGATATTATAGGGACCACGACCAGGGGGACAATTGATGATAACAATCAGATGTAAAGAGAAAATCATGGTGAGGAAGTGAGTGCGTGAAACACGCGAGGCGAGAAAGACAGTGCATGGAACACACGCAGCGAGGAAGACAGTGCATGGAACACACGAGCGAGGAAGACAGTGCATGGAACACACGCAGCGAGGAAGACAGTGCATGGAACACACGCGGCGAGGAAGACAGTGCATGGAACACACGAGGCGAGAAAGACAGTGCATGGAACACACGCAGCGAGGAAGACAGTGCATGGAACACACGAGGCGAGGAAGACAGTGCATGGAACACACGAGGCGAGGAAGACAGTGCATGGAACACACGCAGCGAGGAAGACAGTGCATGGAACACACGAGGCGAGGAAGACAGTGCATGGAACACACGAGGCGAGGAAGACAGTGCATGGAACACACGAGGCGAGGAAGACAGTGCATGGAACACACGAGGCGAGGAAGACAGTGCATGGAACACACGAGGCGAGGAAGACAGTGCATGGAACACACGAGGCGAGAAGACAGTGCATGGAACACACGAGGCGAGGAAGACGGTGCATGGAACACACGAGGCGAGGAAGACGTGCATGGAACACACGAGGCGAGGAAGACAGTGCATGGAACACACGAGGCGAGGAAGACAGTGCATGGAACACACGAGGCGAGGAAGACAGTGCATGGAACACACGAGGCGAGGAAGACAGTGCATGGAACACACGAGGCGAGGAAGACAGTGCATGGAACACACGAGGCGAGGAAGACAGTGCATGGAACACACGAGGCGAGGAAGACAGTGCATGGAACACACGAGGCGAGGAAGACAGTGCATGGAACACACGAGGCGAGGAAGACAGTGCATGGAACACACGAGGCGAGGAAGACAGTGCATGGAACACACGAGGCGAGGAAGACAGTGCATGGAACACACGAGGCGAGGAAGACAGTGCATGGAACACACGAGGCGAGGAAGACAGTGCATGGAGCACACGAGGCGAGGAAGACAGTGCATGGAACACACGAGGCGAGGAAGACAGTGCATGGACACACGAGGCGAGGAAGACAGTGCATGGAACACACGAGGCGAGGAAGACAGTGCATGGAACACACGAGGCGAGGAAGACAGTGCATGGAACACACGAGGCGAGGAAGACAGTGCATGGAACACACGAGGCGAGGAAGACAGTGCATGGAACACACGAGGCGAGGAAGACAGTGCATGGAACACACGAGGCGAGGAAGACGGGGCATGGAACACACGAGGCGAGGAAGACGGTGCATGGAACACACGAGGCGAGGAAGACAGTGCATGGAACACACGAGGCGAGGAAGACAGTGCATGGAACACACGAGGCGAGGAAGACAGTGCATGGAACACACGAGGCGAGGAAGACAGTGCATGGAACACACGAGGCGAGGAAGACAGTGCATGGAACACACGAGGCGAGGAAGACAGTGCATGGAACACACGAGGCGAGGAAGACAGTGCATGGAACACACGAGGCGAGGAAGACAGTGCATGGAACACACGAGGCGAGGAAGACAGTGCATGGAACACACGAGGCGAGGAAGACAGTGCATGGAACACACGAGGCGAGGAAGACAGTGCATGGAACACACGAGGCGAGGAAGACAGTGCATGGAACACACGAGGCGAGGAAGACAGTGCATGGAACACACGAGGCGAGGAAGACAGTGCATGGAACACACGAGGCGAGGAAGACAGTGCATGGAACACACGAGGCGAGGAAGACAGTGCATGGAACACACGAGGCGAGGAAGACAGTGCATGGAACACACGAGGCGAGGAAGACAGTGCATGGAACACACGAGGCGAGGAAGACAGTGCATGGAACACACGAGGCGAGGAAGACAGTGCATGGAACACACGAGGCGAGGAAGACAGTGCATGGAACACACGAGGCGAGGAAGACAGTGCATGGAACACACGAGGCGAGGAAGACAGTGCATGGAACACACGAGGCGAGGAAGACAGTGCATGGAACACACGAGGCGAGGAAGACAGTGCATGGAACACACGAGGCGAGGAAGACAGTGCATGGAACACACGAGGCGAGGAAGACAGTGCATGGAACACACGAGGCGAGGAAGACAGTGCATGGAACACACGAGGCGAGGAAGACAGTGCATGGAACACACGAGGCGAGGAAGACAGTGCATGGAACACACGAGGCGAGGAAGACAGTGCATGGAACACACGAGGCGAGGAAGACAGTGCATGGAACACACGAGGCGAGGAAGACAGTGCATGGAACACACGAGGCGAGGAAGACAGTGCATGGAACACACGAGGCGAGGAAGACAGTGCATGGAACACACGAGGCGAGGAAGACAGTGCAGGGAACACACGAGGCGAGGAAGACAGTGCAGGGAACACACTAGGTTAAGAAAAGATAAAAAAAAAAATGATAGGCAGGCGCACAGTCAGACAAGCAAGCATAGACAGACAGACAGGACAAGGTGGTGAGCAAGAGTTCCACTAATGACTGGAACAATCACTTCCATGAACCATCAACGGTTAATACTAATGAACAGCGGTTACTAAATCTTATTAAGACGTTATTAGGACGTAAAGGTTTTCAAGACGCAAAATTTATTAAGAAGTGAAAGTTATTAAGTCGTAAAAATTAAGACGTAAAAGATATTAAGATGTGAAAGTTAACGACTTAATATTTTTTACGTCTTAAGTGCCTAATGAAACGCTTATTAAGCTGTTGTAAAGCTTATTAAAGAGTAGTAAAGCTTATTAAGCAGTTGAAAGCTTATTAAGCAGTTATAAAGTTTATTAAGACGTAAAACGTTTGATGTAAGGCTTATTTATACTATGTATTGCTTATTAAAACGTTGTCAAGTTTTATTAAGAAGCTTTTCAAGCTTATTTAAAAGCTGTCGAGCTCTTTCAAGAAGCTGTCAGGATCTTCAAGAAGCTGTCAGGATCTTCAAGAAGCTGTCAGGATCTTCAAGAAGCTGTCAGGATCTTCAAGAAGCTGTCAGGATCTTCAAGGAGCTGTCAGGATCTTCAAGAAGCTGTCAGGATCTTCAAGAAGCTGTCAGGATCTTCAAGAAGCTGTCAGGATCTTCAAGAAGCTGTCAGGATCTTCAAGAAGCTGTCAGGATCTTCAAGAAGCTGTCAGGATCTTCAAGAAGCTGTCAAGCTCAATAATTATAAGAATTTTCGTCAATGTAGATACAATACTGTTCCTCCCGCGCTTCTGATAATACACTGGATTCTAACTTCTTTTGATTATGGTATCTTCTTATTGACGGTATTTAGTTCTCTGCTGTAACTCTCCTTGGAGAGCTGCGACAGAAAACACATACACAAGGAACAGATTTCTCACTGATGTCTCATGTGTGTCACTCAGCCTCAGTAGAAGCTCCTTGTACAACATAACAACAGGAAATATGAGACTTCATCACAATATTCGGATAGTTCAAAAAGGCACTGGAACAATACACAGTAACCCGCACATAGGAGCGAGAAACTTGTGACGACGTTTCGGTCCGACTTGGACCATACGAAGGTGAGGGATGTACTGGCTCCCTCACCTTCGTGTGTTAGTGTGACTTGTAAATGGTCCAAGTTGGACCGAAACGTCGTCATAAACTTCTCGCTCCTCTGTGCGGGTTTATTATTGTATTCAAAAATATTGTTAACCTTAGAGAAGTATACTTCTAGAAATATTCATCTGTTATACGCGGTATGATGTACCCGGTATGATGTACCCGGTATGATGTACCCGGTATGTGTACGGTATGAAATATAATCGTTCTAATCAGAATTTACTCTTGATATTTGAAGAACATATGAAGTAATAATTGAAGAGTTTGAGGCTTATTACAGTTGTATTTCACCGCCCACACCCATGTATACCTCACTGGGGTTAACAAACATAATGAATTTGGCGTTGATGTACATATATGGAATATAGATGTTTAAAAAAAGGCATACCGCGGGTGGGGTTTGAACCCGCGATCAGAGTTTTTTGAGATTCTCTGATCGCGGGTTCGAACCCCACCCGTGGTATGGTTTGTTTGCAATCGTGTCATTACGATTTCGTGAGTCAGTTATAAATGTTTAATATATGCAGTGCAGACTTCTTATCCGGATTCCAGTCAGCATTCATATTTGTACACTCACTGTCACCTCTGTATTTGGTTAGGTTAACAGTTAATGGGGTTTGAAGCCTATCGACCACACCACGCAGTTAATGAGGCTGAACGTAAGCTTATCACTACGAAACTGGAATACTTTAATCCCTAAAATAGAAATTATAGTAAAACTAGTTTTTTTTAGCTCATCGGCCGTTTCCCACCAAGGCAGGGTGACCCGAAAAGGAAGAAACACTTACATCATCATTCACTCCATCACTGTCTTGCCAGAGGAGCGCCTACAATCATAAATCTGCAATATATCAACACCCCTCAGCATATATAAACTGAGAGAAATGTACCTGTGGATGTATATATGCTGAGTCTCTCTAATGAAAATTGTCAATAAATTTCCATTACTGTCTCTTTATGTTAAGTGTTCATATATAAAGTTCAAAATGATCAAATTATCATTATATTTAATAATGTTTTTATCAGATAACTTAATTATTTTAAACTAACCTTTTGAATAATTTAACTTCGACTATTTAAATATTTGGTGCTGTAAAGTAGTTTTAAAATCTGACTTTAGTCTGCCTTAAATGCTCTGTATAACCACTTTTGTACACTTTGAAAAACAATGAGTGATCTGCCAGATCAAAGCACTCTTCAAAAAAAAAAAAAAAAAGATTCCTTGTGTTGTAGAGAGCTTGGCTTTCTCTCTCTTATTCACTCAAGTAACTGTTAAGTGCTTGATCTCGTTTACCTTCATTCTGGCTCATTCACTCAGCTGAATGAGCAGTATTTTTGCTTTATAGTTATTTAAATAAGATAATCAAAATGTGCGACTCGACTCGCAAACGCAGTATAACGTGATCCTTTATTGATAAAGTTTCTCCCACAGTGAGCTTTATCAAGTCACAAACTTTACCCTTTCATATTTCGTGTTTATGGAAGGGAAAAGAGCAGCAATGTGGCCAAATGTTTAACAGGCTTCCATTTTTTGCAGTCATATAAGATGGTAGTACCTGGCTGGATGGTTGTGACTTGATAAATCCCTGTGTGGGGGCGAAACGTTACCATTAAAGGAGAGCATTATACTGCTTTTGGTTATCTTTTTATTTAAAATTGTTTATACTATTTCTCTCCACAAGTTACAGAAGACATAAACAGTGTCAGGACGAGAACTGCGATATATATATATATATATATATATATATATATATATATATATATATATATATATATATATATATATAAAAGTAACACTGCGACTAGCCAAGGATTCGAACCCATTCTGCTTTGGCCCGCCTCATGGTGAGCGAAAACCCATGACGCGCTAACCCACAGGACCACGCAATCCTAAAAGAACCAAGCACCCAGCCAAGCTAGGTGTTTTACCCTTGGTCCGAGGACATACGGTGGTGTGGAGCGTCATGGGTTTTCGCTCACCATGAGGCGGGTCGAAGCGACATGGGTTTGAATCCTTGGCTAGTCGCAGTGTTGTTACTGATCAATACCACTTGTTCGTGGTCACAATAATATATATATATAAATTGAGGATAATTGGGAAACTCACCGCTTCGTAGAACCTCGAGCCTCGAGGCAAGAACAGCGACGCTCCGGCTGGTAGGAACCGATAAAGAAAGGAGACGGAAATGAACAAGGCGAAAGAGAAGGAAAATGGAGAGAGCGACACACAATAAATAAAGCTTGAAACGATGTGAGTTTTTTTTTTAATAGAGAAACTGGCTGTGAGTGGAGAAGAGAGAAGGAAGAGGATGAGGTGGAGGATTGAAGACTCAGGGAGGGAGGAAGGAAGGATGTAGGATGTAGGATATGTCATGGTAGCGCAAGGGGATCCTGCGTACGGTAACAATACAGTGAAGGGGGTTACGACTTGGGTTTAGCGACGCGTAGGATATTCTAATTTTCAAACACTGCTCGACTTGCTGCATAAATTCTCGCATTATACGCCTAAGTTCTCTCTCTCTCTCTCTCTCTCTCTCTCTCTCTCTCTCTCTCTCTCTCTCTCTCTCTCTCTCTCTCTCTCTCTCTAACACACACTCCGTTCTTATTCATAACATTATTAAAATAACACGTTTAAATAACACCGTTTAATCGGCACTTGAACCGGAGGCTGTGCGTGTGTCAAGTCTGGCTCCACCATGGTCTAGCTAAGAGGTTGATGTCGCAAACCATGGCATGTACTAACATTACCATGGCATGTACTAACATTACCATGGCATGTACTAACATTACCATGGCATGTACTAACATTACCATGGCATGTACTAACATTACCATGGCATGTACTAACATTACCATGGCATGTACTAACATTACCTAGTGAGTGGTTACTCTCCTATATTGTAATCACCACAGCACAGTGGTGGAATTCAGGCTTCACACACGTATACCTTCGGGTTCGATTCCCGTCCAGTTTAAAATGAATTTCGTTGGAGGTTACAGTTGAATGTGTTAGATCATGGAAGTAATATATAAGGCAAAGGGCGCAGGAAAACAAGGAATTGAACAGTGTGTTTGCGGAAGAGTCGAGTTTTTCAAGTGAAACTGCATTCTCTTGCATGAAAAAATGTCATTGGATCCATTTTTTGACCAGTCTAAAGACTGGTAAACACACCGAAGACTACAACATTGTGACGCTAAACAGACTGAGACCGTGATGGAACACATCAAGCGGCAGCATGTCAAGGATATGACAAGATTAAGAGGAGGTGATGGACTAGCATGACGGGGCTGGCAACCACTGCCGTGTGTTTCCACTACATGATGTATGTGAACCTGGAGAACATCACGCCAGAGGGAAGGGACAGAACATAGAGGAGAAAATCATGCTTGACAGTTCCCTGAATCCAGTACAGTCAGAAAAGGAAATGGAAGGAAAACAATGGATGAAAATTACCTGGAAGAGCAAGAAAAATTCATACCCAGAGGGAATGGGAAGAGGGAGAGAGAGAGACATCGTTTACACTCACATTACACAGAGCAAAGGAAAGGAGGAACTAGAGCATGCAAGAACTAATGAAGCCGAGGCCGAATCTAAATAGAACAGCAAACAAAAGACCCAGACAGTGAGAGGAGAAACAGACGATTTGAGAATGATGTAACGGCAAATGTTACAATAGAACCCACACAGCCACATAGTCATATTAGAAGAAAGTCGACATTAAAAGACAAAATAATAACACTAAAAGAGCTAATTTCAGGAGGAGCACCGAGAAAGCCTTCAAGGTGTTCAATTTGGAATCAGGAACAAAACCAGACACACAATAAAGCGGAGTTTAACTGAGACTTGATCCCATTTACACAAAAGGTGAAAAAAGAAATTAAACAACTGAGTAAACTGGACGCATGGAACACTGCAATCTGACAGTGTGCAACTTTTGGTTCTAAGAGAAAGAGCAGAGGCAATGCATCAACCATTAGTTAAAATATGCAGATTAAAAAAAAACGACAGTTTTCAGAAAGATGGAATTGAGTAAATTTAGTCACATGATTCATGCAAGTCAATCATCTACAAGCTTAGGACTAGTGTCCAGCATCTTAGATACGCTTACTAAGGTAATGGAGAAGATAATCAGAAGAAGAGTGATGGATTACCAGAAGAGAAGCGGCTTTGCAAGCGTCAGTCAGCACTGATTTAGAGATGGTAAATTACGTCTCATAAAGCACTGGAGATGTATGACAGGGTAACAGATGTCTAATAGCAAGAATGGTGTGTTGATAGCATATTTTTCCAATGTTTAATAAGATATTTAACATTGTATCGCAAAGAGACTAATCCATTAACAAGAAGAGCAAGCGATGAACAATGACAAAGAACGCCTAAGAAAAAAAAGAGAGGGATAACAGTCGGAGGGACTGATTGCCTCAAACTACTTCTCTTCAACCATTCTTTCCTGTATTGGACTGAGGAAGTCGCTAGATGGCGCAGCGTTTCCACAATAAAGATAACCAAGTGTTGCAGAAGTGTCTCATTCTGAACCATTTTTCTACAAGGATCAATAGTGTAACCTATCTGTCAAGAATCAGAGATAAGAGGGTCGTAGATGGAAGCGAAAGACAAGTCACATGGTTGTATGTAAACATTTCTTTAACCTCAGGATGGTCAGAAAAAAACAAAATTATCTATAAGAAGAATCCATACACAGCTTTAAGAAGACGTATGATAAGACCCACGAGGCAAAGGGTTATTGATTTCGGCTGTAACCAGTGAGAGGCTGGGCCAAAAATTTTAACACCGGCCTCGGAACATAGAGAAACAAAGTGTCAGGCAAGACATGATAGCAACGTGTACGTTAATATGTAACATAAATATGACTTCATTATAGGTTTTGTGGACTAGTGGAGTAAACTGAGTAGCGAGGTACTGAAACCAATACATGATAGTGGACTATTGGAGTTAGTGAAACCACTACATGATAGTAGACTATTGGAGTTAGTGGAAATGATAGTGGACTACTGGAGTGAGTTATGTGTATTTACAAGCACAAACCATGAACCACAAGACGCCAGGCAGGAATCACCACCAGTCAGCTAAAGGTTAAAAAGCCGGACCCCAAGAGTTGGAGCTCAACACCTCCAACTACCAATAAGAACGCACACTCACGCCTCCCACAGCGTCTCTGGCATCAGCAGTCACTCAGCTGACACACACATGCAATGTTGATAAGAATGAAACCAGCTGTTGAGAGTAAGTTGCGCACACGCACGCACGCACACACCATATACATATACGTCATGCGTATACTGGAGTATGCAGCACCAGTTTGGAACCCACACCTGGTCAAGCACGTCAGGAAATTAGAGAAAGTGCAGAGGTTTGCAACAAGACTAGTTCCAGAGCTAAGGGGATTGTCCTACGAAGAAAGGTTAAGGGAAATCGGCCTGACGACACTAGACGACAGGAGGGTTAGGGGAGACATGATAACGACATATAAAATACTGGGAGGAATAGATAAGGTGGACAGAGACGAGATGTTCCAGAGAGGGGACACAGAAACAAGGGGTCACAATTGGAAGTTGAAGACTCCTATGAGTCAAAGGGATGTTAGGAAGTATTTCTTCAGTCATAGAGTTGTCAGGAAGTGGAATAGCCTAGAAAGTGACGTAGTGGAGGCAGAAACCATACATAGTTTTAAGACGAGGTTTGATAAAGCTCATGGAGCAGGGAGAGAGAGGACCTAGTATCAATCAGTGAAGAGGCGGGGCCAGGAGCTATGACTCGACCCCTGCAACCACAAATAGGCGAGTACATACACACACACACACAGCTTTAAGAATAAGTATGATAATCCTTAGGAAGTTCTGAAAGTGAACCAAATAATGGCCAGTTGAAGAGGCAGAAACAGGAGGTGGGACTGGAACTCTGCAGTCAGTAATAGGAGAGTACATCAACGCACTTGCACAACCACACGAGACCTGGTGGTCAGTCCCTGTACACACACACTGGTAAATGCAACCTGGACAGCGAAGTGATAGAGCCAGACTCCATACACAGCTTTAAAACTGGTATGATAGAGCTCAAAAAATTAGGAGAGCGAACCTGATAGCTATCAGCGAAGGGTGGGGCTAGGAGCTGAGACTTGACCCCTGCAACCACATATAGGTGAGAACACACAATGTATGTAGACTCTTAGGCAATCACATTTGACACTCGTCTTACTCTTGTTGACATGATTATCTTTCCCAACATTTGTATGGATCACCTTGCATTAGATTAAATATAAATTGTAAACATATAATAGATATGTTCTTGTTAACACTTTTTAGGGCCTAGTTTCTAGTCGTCTTGTGTATCAGTTTACTCTTGGTCTTCCATCTACAGGATGGATATGGGGTGCACACACTAGCAGCTTCGGTGGCAAAATTTAAAAACTTGGTCGATGTCTTGATGTCTCCACCCGAGTGATCTCCTCTGGGAATTTCACAGAAGTTGGAAGTCTCCTTGCTTCCTATTGTGTTTTTGTCCAGGGTTCTGACAGTGTGTGTGTGTGTGTGTGTGTATGTATGTATGTGTGTGTGTGTGTGTGTGTAAGAGAGAGAGAAAGAGAAAGTTGGTGGCGAGTTTGGTATGGTGTTGAACCATGTTGCAAGTTGTGATGGGACGCAACAACTGTACCAACACAGACAAGAGTTTTCAAAACTGTGTTGACCCTTCACAGTGAGACACACACACACACACACACACACACACACACACACACACACACACACACACACACACACACACACCACGCACGCACGCACGACAAATATACAGAAGTTCGTGAAAATTGTATATCCAACCAACACCACATTCTCTCTCTCTCTCTCTCTCTCTCTCTCTCTCTCTCTCTCTCTCTCTCTCTCTCTCATCATGAAGTAAATTAGGAACTCGAAGCATAAAAAAAATGGTGAAGATTTTACAAAATTTCGGATTCAATAATGAGAGTCGGGTGGGTGAAAAGTAGTATTTATCAGAGGGAAATGTCGAAGGGAAAAAAGCTGATTCGAGAATAAATCGCAAAGATAAAAAGTAAATCAGAGTAAATCATCCTCGTGACGGTGTAAAATATTCTCAGTGGAAAACATCACCTCTGTCATATATTCAGTGGGTGGAAGTAGTGACTTGATACACCCACAGTCAACCCACCACTGCCCACCACACCCCACTCCTCTCCTAGCCAACCCCACCCCACTCCTAGCCCACCCTGACTCATCCACTCCTAGCCCACCCTGACTCATCCACTCCTAGCCCACCCTGACTCATCCACTCCTAGCTCACCCTGACTCATCCACTCCTAGCTCACCCTGACTCATCCATTCCTAGCCCACCCTGACTCATCCACTTCTAGCCCACCCTAACTCATCCACTTCTAGCCCACCCTAACTCATACATTCCTCTCCTAGCCCACCCTGACTCATCCACTCCACTCCTAGCCCACCCTGACTCATCCATTCTTCTCCTAGCCCACCTTAACTCGTCCATTTCTCTCCTAGCCCACCCTGACTCATCCACTCCTAGCTCACCCTGACTTATCCACTTCTAGCTCACCCTGACTCATCCACTCCTAGCCCACCTTTACTCATCCACTTCTAGCCCACCTTTACTCATCCACTTCTAGCCCATCTTAACTCATCCATTCCTAGCCCACCCTGTCTCATTTATTCCTAGCCCACCCTGTCTTATCCACTCCTAGCCCACCTTGACTCACCCACCTTGACTCACCCACCTTGACTCACCCACCTTTCTTCTAAACAACTCTAACCGGACTACCCCATGACATACATGCTTTCCCCCAGCCCACTCACCTCTCCCCACAGCCCACTCACCTCTCCCCACAGCCCACTCACCTCTCCCCACAGCCCACTCACCTCTCCCCACAGCCCACTCACCTCTCCCCACAGCCCACTCACCTCTCCCCACAGCCCACTCACCTCTCCCCACAGCCAACTCACCTCTCCCCACAGCCCACTCACCTCCCCCACAGCCCATTCACTTCCCATTCATAAGAATTTTAGCATTATTTTCCATCCATAGCAGTAGTAAATATTTTTTTTTAATTTTCTGTGTCTGTCTCTCTGTCGCTCTGTCTCTCTGTCTCTCTCTCTCTCTCTCTCTCTCTCTGTGTCTCTCTCTACCTCTCGCTCTACCTCTCTCTACCTCTCTACCTCATATTCTCTCCCAATCTTACTTTTTCTCCATCTACATTACCTTCTCTCCCTCCTCTTTATTGCCTCTACTTCTCCCTACATCACCTTCTCTCTTCTCCTCCCTCTCTCACACCTGCTGGGTTCCTCTTCGCCGCTTAAAACCCTTCTCAAAACTCCCACTTAGTCTTTCCTTCTGAGATATTTACCTCGTTTGTTCAACCTTCACGAAGATCGTAAGTGTGAGGGGTTGCGGGGTGCTGTGGTGTTGGTGGGATAGTAGTGGGGGGGGCGGGGATGCTGGTCTTGATGGTGGGGTTGGAGAGGTGGTGGAGGTGGTTGGGATATAGTAGGGGATGGCTTTGGTACTGATCGCTCGTTATATAAAACAAACATACACGCGCGCACGCACATGCACCAACCATAAAATAAGGGGAGGCCGTGTCTATCGACACACACATACAACAGGCCTAGTGTCTAATCGACATGTGCATAGGACAAAATGGTAACTAACACACACACACACACACACTACAGTTACCACATTCATACATGGGTAGCTCTAAACCCGTAAGAGCCATAGAGAACCTGGAGGAATGGAGGACACTCAGGATCCATCCAAAGAAATTCCTTGGATCACGAGCCCCTCACCGGCATCACGGAACCTTCCTTGAGACGACACACACAAAATATTTAAAAAATAAGAGATAATTGGGACTGGTCTGAAGGCTAGTATCCAGATAAGCTCTTGCAAACCCTTTTGGAGCCTCGTTAATAAGTCTTTTGTGTATCCATATGCTTTTACGCTGCCCTTCACAGGATGGATATGAAGTGCACAATACACTAGCAGCTAACGTCCACAGGACGGAATACCCACTAAACCAGGCACTACCGTCCACAGGACGGAGTACCCCTAAACCAGGCACTACCGTCCCGGACAGAGTACCACTAAACCAGGACTACCGTCGACAGGACGGAGTATCCAATAAACCAGCACTACCGTCTACAGGACGGGTATCCATAACCTAGGCACTCCCTTCACAGGACGGAGTATCCACAAACCAGGCACTAACGTCCACAGGACGGAATACCCACTAAACCAGGCACTACCGTCCACAGGACGGAGTACCCACTAAACCAGGCACTACCGTCCACAGGACAGAGTACCCACTAAACCAGGCACTACCGTCGACAGGACGGAGTACCCACTAAACCAGGCACTACCGTCCACAGGACGGAGTACCCACTAAACCAGGCACTACCGTCCACAGGACGGAGTACCCACTAAACCAGGCACTACCGTCCACAGGACGGAGTATCCACTAAACCAGGCACTACCGTCCACAGGACGGAGTACCCACTAAACCAGGCACTACCGTCCACAGGACGGAGTACCCATAAACCAGGCACTACCGTCCACAGGACGGAGTACCACTAAACCAGGCACTACCGTCCACAGGACGGAGTACCCACTAAACCAGGCACTACCGTCCACAGGACGGAGTACCCACTAAACCAGGCACTACCGTCCACAGGACGGAGTACCCACTAAACCAGGCACTACCGTCCACAGGACGGAGTACCCACTAAACCAGGCACTACCGTCCACAGGACGGAGTACCCACTAAACCAGGCACTACCGTCCACAGGACGGAGTACCCACTAAACCAGGCACTACCGTCCACAGGACGGAGTACCCACTAAACCAGGCACTACCGTCCACAGGACGGAGTACCCACTAAACCAGGCACTACCGTCCACAGGACGGAGTACCCACTAAACCAGGCACTACCGTCCACAGGACGGAGTACCCACTAAACCAGGCACTACCGTCCACAGGACGGAGTACCCACTAAACCAGGCACTACCGTCCACAGGACGGAGTACCCACTAAACCAGGCACTACCGTCCACAGGACGGAGTACCCACTAAACCAGGCACTACCGTCCACAGGACGGAGTACCCACTAAACCAGGCACTACCGTCCACAGGACGGAGTACCCACTAAACCAGGCACTACCGTCCACAGGACGGAGTACCCACTAAACCAGGCACTACCGTCCACAGGACGGAGTACCCACTAAACCAGGCACTACCGTCCACAGGACGGAGTACCCACTAAACCAGGCACTACCGTCCACAGGACGGAGTACCCACTAACCAGGCACTACCGTCCACAGGACGGAGTACCCACTAACCAGGCACTACGTCCACAGGACGGAGTACCCACTAAACCAGGCACTACCGTCCACAGGACGGAGTACCCACTAAACCAGGCACTACCGTCCACAGGACGGAGTACCCACTAAACCAGGCACTACGTCCACAGGACGGAGTACCCACTAAACCAGGCACTACCGTCCACAGGACGGAGTACCCACTAAACCAGGCACTACCGTCCACAGGACGGAGTACCCACTAAACCAGGCACTACCGTCCACAGGATGTATATGGGGCGCCCAATAAGCTAACAGCTTCGGCGGCAGACTCGAAGCTATTACGACAGTCAGATAAATTATCCAAGAGTGAAACGTATATGCGGGTTGTATTTACATTTTAATTTGGCTTTCGGTACAGTTCCTGGCGAAAGACTAATCTGGACACTGAAAAAACATATGGGGCATTAAAGGTAAGCTGTTACGGTGTGTGATAGTTCTCTTTGGAAGCAAAAATGCGATCAATGATTCGAGGTAAAACATTCAAGGGGTAATGTTTACAGTGGGGTGCCACAAGGGTCGGTGCTTTCTCTGACAGTGGTTTTAAATGATGTGCATACTTCGCAAGAAGACATTAAGAAATATAAACACACTGCAGTTTAGGTATGAATCTTCAAGAAAAACATCAATGGAATAATAGACATAAATACAGTATAATGTGATCCTTTATTGACTACGTTTCTGTCACAAACAGAACTGTTTGTGATTTAATAAAGCCCACTGTGTGGGTGAAACGTAGTGTCTACGAGAGGCAGCAAGTGCTACAACCACTGGAAGGATTTACAAGGGGCAGCAAGTGCTACAACCACTAGACATCAAAAAATAAATTACGATAGAGTAAATACTGAAGACGGGACACCACGAGTTTAGATTTCTTCCTTTAGCTGCAAATAAATAATCCCCCTATTTCTCTCTCTCTCTCCTTCGTTTCAGCGGGTGAAGGATTCGTATTGACAATATAATAGAGGAACGGTAGACCGCAGAGGTTGGGTAATATAATATTGTACCTATATGAGCACAGTACCATCTGTGGCCCTGACACACCACACGCCAAGACAAACTAAACCATTCCAGGACGAACTAAACCATTCCAGGACGAACTAAACCATTCCAGGACGAACTAAACCATTCCAGGACGAACTAAACCATTCCAAGATACAGTAAACCATTCCAAGACAAACTAAACCATTAAAACAAGGTAAAATAATAGAAGGCAAACTAAGCCATTCCAAGACACAAAAAAACATTTTAAGACAGACTGAACATATACTTAAATGCAACACACGTAAAACATGTCAGTACAAACCAAATAAAACATGTCAATACAAAACAAGGGAAGTCAAACTGAGTGAAATTAAATCAAATTAAGTGAAGACAGAAAAATATCAGCTGTTGCAGGCTTCCTGCTGCTCTCTTTGCAGCCTCCATATAACCGGGCCAGCCTGTCCCGGCCTGGCCCACACATTTTAATTAATTTTAGAATGGCGCCGTATTTTGGCATGCACAAAAAAGTTGAGCTTGAAACTTTATAGTTCTAATTAATATCTAAAATTATTGGTCGAGGCCGAGATAGTTAACTGTCTGTAGTGGACCTCGTGTGTGTGTGTGTGTGTGTGTGTGTGTGTTTGTGTGTGTTATAAGCTGTCAAAGGCACTTGTCGATCTACACTTGTCCTGTTTTGTATGTATGTGTGTGTGGGGGTGTATATATGTTTGTGTTTGTGTGTGTGTGTGTGTTATAAGCTGTCAAAGGCACTTGTCGATTTACACTTGTCCTGTTTTGTATGTGTGTGTGTTATCATGTGTGTTACCATTTTGTCCTAGGCACATGTCGATGAGACACTAGGCCTGTTGCATATGCGTGCGTGTTTGTGTGTGTGTGTGTGTGTGTGTATGTGTGTATGTGTGTGTATGTATGTGTTTCGATCGGTGTGGGTGTTGTGTGAGAGTGGGCGTGTGTGAAGAGTGGGTGCGGGCGTGGAGAGTGAGACAATGAGAGAGAGAGAGTCTCCTACATTAGCGGGAAGTTGATCTGAGAGACATTAATCTTTCCGCCTCCCTGGACACCAATGAGACTGCCGCCCACCCTAATGCTCGCCGCCCACCCTAATGCTTCGAAACTTATCTTACAGCCCACCACTACCCATCACCACCCACCACCATCTACTGCTTGGGGTGGTGTGGGTGGGAGGGGAGCAGCTTCGTGGAAGTGTAGGGGAAGCTGTGTTGGGGTGACGGAGTTTTGTGTGGCAGTGGGAGGGATTCGTGTAGGGGTAGGGGAATTTGTGGGGGTGGGGAGGTAGGCTCCTTGTAATGGGGGGGAAGAGAGTGGCTTCCTTGTAGAGGGGGAGAATTTTTTTTTCAGCGTGCCCCCTCTAACACCCCCTTTATCCTCTCTAACCCCTTAACCCCTCTTCTTCCCTTCGCTTGCCTTCTTCATTATTTTCTTTCATTAATTCCTCTGACAGTTTCCCCTGTCCTTCACTCCATCACTTTTCTCCTCCCTTCATTTCCTTCCCCGTCTTCCCTCTGCTCATTTTTCCCACGTCATCACCTACCTCCATCCCCACTCCCTCACATTCCTTCCTCCCCACTCCCTCACATTCCTTCCTCCCCCCCCTCTCTCTCTCTCTATTTTTAACTCCTTCCTTCTAATTACTTCTTTTTTCCCTCCCACCTGCCTTCCTTCTTCCATCATCACTTCTTATATACTTCCTCCTGTCTCCCTCTCTCTCCACTATTTCTCACTTTCTCCGTCATACCCAATCACTTTCTCACACTTTCCTATTCCCTCTCTCCCTCCCACTCGTGCTCTCCCACTCCCTGTTGCATACTGAATGTTGCACTCAGCACTGTATGTTGCACTCAGCACTGTAGTGTTGCACTCAGCACTGTATGTTGCACTCAGCACTGTATGTTGCACTCAGCACTGTAGTGTTGCACTCAGCACTGTATGTTGCACTCAGCACTGTATGTTGCACTCAGCACTGTATGTTGCACTCAGCACTGTATGTTGCACTCAGCACTGTAGTGTTGCACTCAGCACTGTATGTTGCACTCAGCACTGTAGTGTTTCAATCAGCACTGTAGTGTTGCACTCAGCACTGTTGCACTCAGCACTGTTGCACTCAGCACTGTAGTGTTGCACTCAGCACTGTAATGTTGCACTCAGCACTGCATGTTGCACTCAGCACTGCATGTTGCACTCAGCACTGCATGTTGCACTCAACATTGCATTGCATGTTGCACTCAGCACTGCATGTTGCACTCAACACTGCAGTGTTGCACTCGCTGCATACTTCGGGCTGCTGCAGTAGTTACCATTTATTGAAACTTTTCGTGTTTTCTTGAGTTATTTTTTCAGACATTTAATTTTATAGACAAGAAGTGAGGGAAGCCTGGCGAGGTATAGTGTGTTGTGGCGGCGGCGGCTGCGGCGGTGGTGGTGGGGGGTGGTGGGGGTGGTCGAAAAATTGTCGTTTTTCCCATTCAAACCATCCCCCCTTCCCCTTTGCACACACTCGTCGACACCAAGATGCAACGATAATAGCAGCTGGGTCTACCGTACAACAGCTGGGTCTACCGTACAACAGCTGGGTCTGCCGTATAGTCGCTGGATCTGTCGTACAGAAGCTGGGTCTGTCGTACAGCCGCTGGGTCTACCGTACAGCAGCTGGCTCTATCGTTACAGCAGTTGGCTCTACCGTTCAACAGCTGGGTCTGCCGTACAACAGCTGGGTTTACTGTACAACAGCTGGGTGTACGTACAGCAGAGCCTGGAGCACGGTTACCGGGGCTGCGAGTAGCAATTAATGCAGTAACTGCCGCTCTCTAATTGTCTTCGGCGACCTCTACCAACATTTTGTCCCGCGCTAAAATAAAATGTATATATATGTTTATAGGATCTGTTTTTGCGGGCTTTAAATTTTTGGGGGGGCTTTAAAACACACACACACACACACACACACACACACACACACACAGAGCACTCTCTCTCTCCCGCTCTCTCTCTTACTACTGCTCCCATGGGATGCTTCCTCCCTCCTGACTGCCATGGCCAAACGCACTACTCCTTAACAAGATTTTTCTCACTTGATATCTATCTTAGTCTCGTCTTGGCCTGTCTTTTCTTGTCTCTGGTCACCACCACCACCGTCTCTCTCTCTCTCTCTCTCTCTCTCTCTCTCTCTCTCTCTCTCTCTCTCTCTCTCTCTCTCAAACCTTTGGGAGGTAGTTGAAGCTTTGTAAAACAACAAGAACAGTGCAACAACAATAAGAGCGCCCTCAGCATCATTGTTAACAGTGACAAACTGCAGAACTGCTAACAACAATACTACCAACACCATCACTGCCCAGAACAACAGCGTTAGCAACAACAGCAACTACGCCAATATCAACGATGCCAACGACAGCAGTACCAACAACTGCAAAACCAACAACAACAACAACAACAGTAATACCGCCAGTGCCAACAATGGTGCTGCCACCACCACCAACAACCTGCAAGGACGAACAAGGAAGGTAAAGAGACCTTCAGAGATACCTAGAGGAATCACGAGGTGGTGGTAATCAGGTCTAAGATGAGGCCAATACACCTGGATAATGATCTTAATGCTATCACCATCGATGCTGATGGTGTTAATGATGATTGATGATGATGGCGATAAAAGTGATGCTAATGACACAGTATAAGACAGAGATTTTAGCTGTTAGCGGAGGGGCAAGTACTTTCATTAACCTTCGGGACCTTTGCAAGGATGGTGGTGCCTCTGGACCAGAAGACTTTGTAACCTTTAAGCTGGTTTGCTGTTGTCAGCAGGTCAAGGCTTAGTGGTTTTCTTGATTAAAGTCGTGTATAACAGGGTTTTGTGTTGTGTGTGTAGCCATGTTAGTGTGTGAGAGGATTGTGGGAAGTGGGTGGGGAGAAAAGAGGGAGAGAGGGAAGGCAGGAGGAAGACAGGGTGTGGGAGAGGAAGATAAAGGATGCATTGTAGGTGGGATACATGTGTGCGAGGGAGGAAAAGTAACTATGGTAGGGAGGGATACCTTAAGTGAAGGAGGGATACGTGAAGTGTGGGAGGGACGGAGATGTTCCAGCAGTTGTACGAGGGGTTGCCATCCCGGTTTTTAAAGACATGAGGATATTGAAGGAATCTCGTAAGATGCTGCCAAGAAATTACTGTTACATAAATATTTGGTTTACAATCGAATTTTCCTGCTTAGGATTTTTTCCTCGACTAGTGGAAGGGGAGGCGGGGGAGGCGGGGGAGGCGGGGGAGGCGAGGGAGGCGATGGAGGCGAGGGAGGCGGGGGAGGCGAGGGAGGCGGGGGAGGCGGGGGAGGCGGGGCCTCGTCCAAATATTAATGTTCCTTACGTCTTTTTGCTTCATTAATTTACAAACGTGAAATTCTTGGAAGAACAAAAATATTTTGCTTTACAGTTTTATCTTAGGTTTTATTTAAGAATCTCGAGGTAAACGTAGTTGGATGACTGGATAGTAGGTGATCCACCAGGCTGTTGTGAGAGCGAGCTGTGTTTTAGATGGGCGAGGAGCGAGATTCACCAGGCTGTTGTGAGAGTATTTAGGAGAGGTGGCGGCACCTTAACCCAAGGATAATGTCTCTCTGGACATGACAAGTGTCTTGGCTTGATTACTCTAGCCACAGAGCCAGGGTTGTTAGGCAGTTACGACGCTCAGCTCCTGACTGTCAACCGCAAACTGCCGTTAAGCGTCACTTATGTCACAGTGCCTGGCGATACTCTTGTCAGTTCTGTACTGTTTGGCGTCACTAAGAGTCTGGCAGCTCTGTACTACCCTGCGCTTCTGACGGATGAATGGCTCCATAGTGTTACGCACAGCATCAGTGTCTCAGTGTCTTGAATCCAGCCTCTTGAATCCAGCCTCTTGAATCCAGCCTCTTGAATCCAGTGTCTTGAATCCAGCCTCTTGAATCCAGTGTCTTGAATACAGCCTCTTGAATCCAGTGTCTTGAATCCAGCCTCTTGAATCCAGTGTCTTGAATCCAGCCTCTTGAATCCAGTGTCTTGAATCCAGCCTCTTGAATCCAGTGTCTTGAATCCAGCCTCTTGAATCCAGTGTCTTGAATCCAGTTAAGTGAAAGCTATGGGTACAGGATGTCATTCAGGGCGCAAACCTCACAGGTCTCCAGAAATTTTCCTGACCATTTATGGGCTATCTTTGAAGATAGTCCCTCACCCTGGATGGGCCATATTTGAAAATAGTTCGTCACTCTGGATAGTATAATTTTGAAGATAGTTTCTCACCTTGGATGGGATATCTTTGAAGTTCCTCACTTCTGATGGGATATATTACAAGTTCCTCACCCTTAATGAGATGTCAAAGGGATTACTTTCAAAATATATTTTATCAGCTCACTCGTGAACCATGTTGTACCTTCCAGTGGGAGTAATGTGGACCATAACCATATACACAGAGAGAGAGAGAAATAAAGCATATTGGTACTCTCAGCTTGGTAATGGGATGAAATGGGTTGATGTTCATGGGGAATGGATGGATAAGAAGCTTGAAGTGTCATATCCCTCCTTTTAAGATCTGCATCAGGGAACATTTGTCCTGTTTCCTGACAATTCTTGCCTAACCTAATCTTGTATCTCTCGTGCCGTCCATAGCAGTATGGTCGCTCAGACGCCCTTGTTTCTCGTGACAGTAAGCGGTCGATTAATTATATTTTAAAAAACGTAAAATTGTCAAGAGGTTTAGGTTCATTTGTGTGAGAGTCGTAGGCTGTGACACGGGAGTGTGCCTCTAGTATCTCTCTAACTTCTGTTGCATTCTTTCTCAAGTTAACTTCGGAGGTGTCACGTTTCTCATTCTTCCACTCATGATTCCTCTCCCTCCCACTTATCCACCGTCTCTCCCTCTCCTGCTTCCTTTCCCACTCATCCTTCATCTTCGACCTCTTCCTTTCTCTCATCCTTCTTCTACTTCCACTCATCATCCTTCTCCCTCCCACTCATCCCTATTATTCGACCCTTTTCCTTATCCATGTAAAAACTGAGCCAGTAAACTATTGAGCCACAAGCCACGACCAGCCAAACGCAATTACCGCACACGACGTTGCCTAGCCAAGAACTGCAGGCAAAATAACCTCATATATATACAGCTAAGTGGAAGACCTCAAAAAAGTCAAGTGGAAAGCCTTGTCGTGGCGGTTAAAGGAAGGAAGAAGGAAGGGAGGTAGAAAAAGAGGCAGAGAAAGAGAGAGAGAGAGAGATAGAGGGGGACGGCAGGAATAAAGGAAGGATAGTGAGGCAGATAAGAGTGTGTATATATATAGTGTCGTACCGAATAGGTAAAACTGGTCAACTATCAAGAACTCGTTTAAAATTAAGTCCTTTCTAAAAATTTTCTCTTACACATTTAAAGATATATTTTTTTCATTAATGTTAATGTAAAAAAATAATTTTGTACCAAAAGAACTTTACTAAACTTACATAACCTTATTATAACAAGCGCAATTTGATTTAGCTTAATCCAACTAAATATATTTTACACAAGTTTACAATAATTTAATAATAAACACAATGAAATATATATTTTTTCGTTAGGTTCAGAATGATTTTTGCGAAATTATTTCATACACAAATTTTCGCTTTCCTTATTCGGCAAGAAGAGCGTTGCTATTTATTACGAACACAGGTAATGAATGGCCTGTGAAACCTGGTCGTAATGGGAATTGGAGCAAACAAAATCAGCAGTAGACTATAATGTACATTTTGCCTTCACCCACTATATACTGATATGTACACTATGTACAGATAGAATAATATTGTGTACACCACAGTGACAGATGGCAAAGCAGAACCCAGACAGAGTGCACCGTACTCAACCAGCAGGTAGGCAAGTCTGCCAATGCTTACCGCAAGTGAACCACGTTACTTCAGCTTTGGCGAGCTTGCCTGTGATTGATCAAAGAACCAAGGTACTGATTTAACGACGGGTACCCTATCGACCCTTAAACCCTTAGCACCCGGTTCGCTGGTTGGGAGGCGGCCTATATGGGAGTGTGACATAAGCCGAATAAATTGTAACATACTCTTTGCACGCCACACTGTTTAAGCCAAAATCGCAAGTTTTACCTATTCGGCACGACATATATATGTCGTGCCGATTAGGTAAAGCTGGTCAATTAGCAAAAACTCATTTAAAATTAAGTCCTTTCTAAAAAAATTCTCTTATACGTTTAAAGATATATATTTTTCATTTATGTTAATGTAAAAATTTATAATTTTGTACCAAGAGAAACTTTGAAAACCTACCTAACCTTATTATAACAAGCGCAATTTAATTTAGCCTATCCCAACTAAATATATTTTAGATACGTTTACAATAATTTAATAATAAACAAACACAATGAAATATATTTTTTTCGTTAGGTTCAGAATGATTTTGGCGAAAATATTGCATACACAAATTTTCGTTTGTCTTATATGGCAAGAAGAGCGTTGCTATTTAAGCCAAAATCGCAAGTTTTACCTAATCGGCACGACAATATATATATATATATATATATATATATATATATATATATATATATATATATATATATGGTGCAAAATTATTATTTTTTACATTAACATAAATGAAAATATATATCTTTAAACGTATAAGAGAAAATTTTAGAAAGGATTTAATTTTAAACGAGTTTATGCTAATTGACCAGTTTTACCTATTCGGCACGACACTATATATATATATATATATATATATATATATATATATATATATATATATATATATATATATATATATATATATATATATAAATATAAAAATAAATATAACATAATCTCTTATTCCACAGCAGGATTCGAACCGGCAAACTCGGCATCAGAGCACACAGTTTATCCACACAGCCAGACTCCAGAATAGTATGGGCGCCTAGCCGATGCTAGACGGTCACTCCCCCATACATCGGGGCACCAGGCTGGTGAAACTAGACGGTCACTTCCTCATACCCCGGGGCACCAGGCTTGTACAAATCCTGCCACATGCAGTGAACTATGAGAGAGATTTTGAAATGCTTAACAATCTGATGCTGAATTTGCAGGTTCGAATCCTGCTGTGGGCTGAGAGATAATGTTTGTAAATAGTTTCTTAAGGGAATCGCAAAGCCAGTATAGATGATATAGTCCCGAGGAATGGGAGATGATCAGGTTTGATTCTAGGAAGAGGAGGGTAGCTCCTGTTCCTTGGATTAAGAGCTCTTCAACATTTTATAGTGGATCGTGTTAGTGGATCGTGTTGGTGGATCATATTAGTGGATCGTGTTAGTGGATCATGTTAGTGGATCGTGTTAGTGAATCGTGTTAATGGATCATGTTAGTGGATCGTGTTAGTGAATCGTGTTAGTGGATCATATTAGTGGATCGTGTTAGTGGATCGTGTTAGTGGATCATGTTAGTGGATCGTGTTAGTGGATCATGTTAGTGGATCGTGTTAGTGGATCGTGTTAGTGGATCATGCTAGTTGACCATGTTAGTGGATCATGTTAGTGGATCGTGTTAGTGGATCGTGTTAGTGATAAACAACTTTCTTATAACTTACATTCAGTAGTCACCAAAGTTTATTTACTCTTAATTACGAAAGTTTTCTTCTAAAATAATTCTTTGAGAGTATAACTTTATAGTTTGAAATTACTTGTATGATAAATATGTTTATTTTTCAGCCTCTGAAGTTGCCGGTTGCTCTTGCTGCCCTCCCTCTTGCTGCCCTCCCTCTTGCTGCCCTCCCTCTTGCTGCCCTCCCTCTTGCTGCCCTCCCTCTTGCTGCCCTCCCTCTTGCTGCCCTCTCTCTTGCTGCCCTCCCTCTTGCTGTCCTCTCTCTTGCTGCCCTCCCTCTTGCTGTCCTCCTCTTGCTGTCCTCTCTCTTGCTGCCCTCCCTCTTGCTGCCCTCCCTCTTGCTGCCCTCCCTCTTGCTGCCCTCCCTCTTGCTGCCCTCCCTCTTGCTTTCCCTCCCTCTTGCTGTCCTCTCTTGCTGTCCTCCTCTTGCTGTCCTCCTCTTGCTGCCCTCCCTCTTGCTGCCTCTCCTCTTGCTGCCCTCCTCTTGTGCCCTCCCTCTTGCTGCCCTCTCCTCTTGCTGCCCCCTTTCCCTCTTGCTGTCCTCCCTCTTGTGCCCCTGTCCCTCTTGCTGTCCTCCCTCTTGCTGTCCTCTCTTGCTGCCTCCTCTTGCTGTCCTCCTCCTTGCTGTCCTCTCTCTTGCTGTCCTCTCTCTTGCTGTCCTCTCCTCTTGCTGTCCTCCTCTTGCTGTCCTCCTCTTGCTGCCTCTCTCTTGCTGCCCTCCTCTTGCTGCCTCCTCTTGCTGCCTCCTCTTGCTGCCTCCTCTTGCTGCCCCTCTTGCTGTCCTCTCTTGCTGCCCTCCCTCTTGCTGTCCTCCTCTTGCTGTCCCTCTCTCTTGCTGTCCTCTCTGTTCTTCTTGTGCCTCCTCTTGCTGTCCTCCTCTTGCTGTCCTCCTCTTGCTGTCCTCTCTCTTGTGTCCTCCTCTTTGTCTTCTTGTGTCCTCTCTTTGCTGCCTCCCTCTTGCTGTCCTCCTCTTGCTGTCCCTCCTCTTGCTGTCCTCCCTCTTGCTGTCCTCCCTCTTGTGCCCTCCTCTGCTGCTCTCTTGCTGCCTCCCTCTTGCTGCCCTCCCTCTTGCTGCCCTCCCTCTTGCTGCCCTCCCTCTTGCTGCCCTCCCTCTTGCTGCCCTCCTCTTGCTGCCTCCCTCTTGCTGTCCTCTCTTGCTGTCTCCTCTTGCTGCCTCCCTCTTGCTGCCTCCTCTTGCTGCCCTCCCTCTTGCTGTCCTCCCTCTTGCTGTCCTCTCTCTTGCTGTCCTCCCTCTTGCTGTCCTCCTCTTGCTGCCCTCCCTCTTGCTGTCCTCTCTCTTGCTGCCCTCCCTCTTGCTGTCCTCTCTCTTGCTGCCCTCCCTCTTGCTGTCCTCTCTCTTGTGTCCTCTCTTGTGTCCTCTCTCTTGCTGCCCTCCCTCTTGCTGTCCTCCTCTTGCTGCCCTCCCTCTTGCTGCCTCCTCTTGCTGCCCTCCCTCTTGCTGCCCTCCTCTTGCTGCCCTCCTCTTGCTGTCCTCCCTCTTGCTCCCTCCCTCTTGCTGCCTCCTCTGCTGCCCTCCTCTTGCTGTCCTCCTCTTGCTGTCCTCCCTCTTGCTGTCCTCCCTCTTGCTGCCCTCCCTCTTGCTGTCCTCCTCTTGCTGCCCTCCTCTTGCTGTCCTCCTCTTGCTGCCTCCCTCTTGCTGTCCTCCTCTTGCTGCCCTCCCTCTTGCTGTCCTCCTCTTGCTGTCCTCCCTCTTGCTGCCCTCCCTCTTGCTGTCCTCCTCTTGCTGTCTCCTCTCCTCTTGCTGCCCTCCCTCTTGCTGCTCCCTCTTGCTGCCCTCCCTCTTGCTGCCTCCCTCTTGCTGTCCTCCCTCTTGTGTCTCCCTCTTGCTGTCCTCCTCTTGCTGTCCTCCCTCTTGCTGTCCTCTGCTGTCCTCTTGCTGTCCTCCCTCTTGCTGTCCTCCTCTTGCTGTCCTCCTCTTGCTGTCCTCCTCTTGCTGTCCTCCCTCTTGCTGTCCTCCCTCTTGCTGCCCTCCCTCTTGTGTCCTCTCTCTTGCTGTCCTCCTCTTGCTGTCCTCCTCTTGCTGTCCTCTCTTGCTGTCCTCCTCTTGCTGCCCTCCCTCTTGCTGTCCTCTCTTGCTGTCCTCCTCTTGCTGTCCTCTCTCTTGCTGTCCTCCCTCTTGCTGTCCTCTCTCTTGCTGTCCTCCCTCTTGCTGTCCTCCCTCTTGCTGTCCTCCCTCTTGCTGTCCTCCCTCTTGCTGTCCTCTCTCTTGCTGTCCTCCCTCTTGCTGTCCTCCTCTTGCTGTCCTCCCTCTTGCTGTCCTCCCTCTTGCTGTCCTCCCTCTTGCTGTCCTCCTCTTGCTGTCCTCCTCTTGCTGTCCTCCTCTTGCTGTCTCTCTTGCTGCCCTCCTCTTGCTGCCCTCCCTCTTGCTGCCTCCCTCTTGCTGCCCTCCCTCTTGCTGTCCTCCCTCTTGCTGCTCCTCTCCTCTTGCTGCCTCTCCTCTTGCTGCCCTCCCTCTTGCTGTCCTTCCTCTTGCTGACCCTCCCTCTTGCTGGACCCTCCCTCTTGCTGGACCCTCCCTCTTGCTGGACCCTCCCTCTTGCTGGACCATCCCTCTTGCTGGACCATCCCTCTTGCTGGACCATCCCTCTTGCTGGACCATCCCTCTTGCTGACCATCCTCTGCTGGACCATCCTCTTGCTGGACCTCCTCTTGCTGGACCTCCTCTTGCTGCCCTCCCTCTTGCTGACCTTCCTCTTGCTGACCTTCCTCTTGCTGGACCCTCCCTCTTGCTGGACCCTCCTCTTGTGACCTCCCTCTTGCTGGACCTCCCTGCTGACCTCCTCTTGCTGGACCTCCTCTTGCTGGACTCCTCTTGCTGGACCCTCCTCTTGTGGACCCTCCTTGCTGACCTCCTCTTGCTGGACCATCCTCTTGCTGGACCATCCTCTTGCTGGACCATCCCTCTTGCTGGACCATCCTCTTGCTGGACCCTCCTCTTGCTGACCTCCTCTTGCTGGACCATCCCTCTTGCTGACCATCCTCTTGCTGGACCATCCCTCTTGCTGGACCATCCCTCTTGTGACCATCCTTCTCTTGTAGACCCTCTGTGGACCCTCCTTCTCTTGTGACTCCTTTGTAGACCTCCTCTGGATCCTTCCTCTTGGTAGACCCTCTTTATGGACCCTCCCTTCCTCTTTGTAGACTCTCTTGGTGGACCCTCCCTTCCTCTTGTCTTCCTCACTTCCTCTGGCTTGTAGGCCATTGTTAAATTTTGTGTTTGTGTTGTGTGTGTGTTATATATATATATATATATATATTATATATATATATATATATATATATATATATATATAATGTGTGTGTGTTTTATGGCTACGATCCGTGAGTGACCTGCCAGGTCAGATTGCTCAGTAAATGCCTTAACTGATAATCGTGTTATTTTTCTCCCTCCCGTCTTTTCCTTTTCTAAACTTTCTCCTTCCCCCTCTTTCCATTCCTGTCTCTTACTTTGGTCAGTTCCTCAGCCACTTCAAAGGATTCTGCATTGAACTCTGACATTCAAACCAAGCTGAGTGAAGTTCTTCCTCTCTCTCTCTCTCTGATAAACACTTGAAAATAAACTAGCTGTTTTTTACTACTGCAATTCGCCCTTATACACCCTGATCCTTCATCGTACATCTTGATCCTTTACCATACACCCTGATCCCTTACCATACAGGCCTGGTCACAGACCGGGCTGCTGGGTCGTTGACCTCGAATCCCTCTCCAAGTATACTCTCCAGGTATACACCCTGATCCCTTACCATACTCCCTGACCCTTCCTCATACACCCTGACCCTTCCCGACACGAGAAAGGTCGCTCAAATTAATTGGAAAGAGGACTTTCGTTGGCTTAATTAACCCTGGAGAGTTAATAACCCAAGATAACACAAGAAAGCCAATCAGTGTGGCTTACTTCCTTCAAGCTCCTCAGATCCTCTCCTTCAGAATGCGATCCACAACAGCCAACTAACTCCTTGGTATCTACTCCTAGATGGAGAAGAGTAGATGTAAGGAAACGTGCCCATACGTTTACATGCGCCAAGGAATTCAATCCCAGTTCTTGCAGTTACTAAATCGAAGTTCTGGAGGTAAACAGTGACAAAATTCAACAAGTGGGAATAAAGACACTGGTAGCAGATAATAGTTTTATCGCAATGTTTCGTCAGTATACACGTAGACGTGTGTGTGTGTCAGTATATATTCACTGTGACGCGTGTGCATCTCAGTGTACGAGTATATACACAGAGAGATGTATATATCTTCCTAAATATACACAGAGAGTATACTAGCATTGGGCGAAACGTTGTATTAAAAGGATTCTCAATTACCAGTATCTTTATTTCGAAGAAGTTCTTCGCCAGTAAATTACCAGGATCCAGCTGGGAAGGAACTATCTTGCCGAGGTAATGGTGAACCTGGCTCACCCCAGAGAGAAAAAGTTAGGCCAGAGTTCCCTGACGACAGTGTGTATACACAGAGGTTTGTATATCTTAACTTATATACACCAATAGGTGTGTATCTCAGTGTATATTCTGTTAGAGACGATAACTAACCTGTGTAAGTTAAACTCTTGAGTGAAGATGTGTTAGGAAGAGACAAGAGTCTTGTGTACGTATTTAAATTCTTAGATGAAGACGAGATAATAGAGTAGCAGATGTGATTGACCCTTCCCAGGTTTACGTTGCATATTAAATATGCATAGGGTGTAAATTAGTATACATCATGAATAACTCTGTAGCACACTAGTCAGTTATTCATGGTTTCACTAGTAGGTCCTTAAAAGAACTCCCGTATAAACAGCTAAGTCTGCTGTGTACTTGAGATGCTAGAAGATAAAATCCTAAATAATTATGTAAGGTATACTTAGTAAGATCACAGCCTAAGTTGTGGATCTGTCTTCTAATTATTTTCCAAGTGATTAGGTCAGTTTAAATTATATTTCCAACGCTCAGCGCTCTGATACCCAATAACAAGGATTCTTAGCAAATATTCTAAGCAAATGTATTTGTACAAAGGTCAAAAAAAATTAATACACTTTGGTGAATTTTTAATCCTTTTAGGACGTGGATCCCTGGCGCTTGTAAATCAATACCGTCCACGGCACGGATATGGGGCCCACAATAACTAGCAGCTTCCGGCGACGAAATTCAATTTAAATTTTTTTCTCTTTCCATCCACCGCTCTCCTCTCACTTTTACCCCTCATATATGTATATATGTCACTGCTATATGTTCATCTGTGTGTCTATATATGTAATGTGGGTGTGTAATATATGCATGTATAAATCTTCGTAAATGCAGTATGTACTTTTTCGTGATGAGGATTTCATAAATTTCATCTCCAGTAAGAGATGGCAGTTTTCACGTAATAGTAACTCCAGCTCTATTGAAAATAAACCTTTGAAGCTCTCACTGCTACTGAACCCATAGTGCAATGTTTGACATACCCTTATCGCCCTACTGATTTCTCCCACCTCTGGCTGATAGATTTCAACTCTGTGTATGTGACGCATCCTGTGTGATGAAATACGACAAGGGGAAACGTAGCTATCTTTGATTCCCACTGTGTAGTTCTCAGATTCCCAAGCTTAGCCAATAGGAAATAACCTGCGTCACCTCGCGATACCACTCTGAGTGGGTTAGCTGATGGAAGTGTTCAGCATAGTTGTGAACTCCTGTGACGGATTACCCTCGTCCTCCATCATATCACTCTCCTTCCCTTTTACCATTCCTTCATCCCTTTTCTCTGTGTCCCTCGATTCTCCTCTCTGTATCCTTCCATTCCTCTCCTCTTGCTGCAGCACCAGGCTCACGTATTTTATTACTTCATGTATTCCAAACATCCTGTGTGATGGACTATGACAGGTAAACATGGCTAGCTTTTGTTCCTACATAGTATTGGCACCACAGTAACTATGATTTAAATTAATGTAGCAACACACTGCTGGGGTTATAGTGTAACAATCATGCAGAATAGTGAAGCAACACACTACTGGGGTTACCACAGTGTAACAATCATGCAGAATAGTGAAGCAACACACTACTGGGGTTACCACAGTGTAATAATCATGCAGAATAGTGAAGCAACACACTACTGGGGTTAACACAGTTTAATAATCATGCAGAATAGTGAAGCAACACACTACTGGGGTTACCACAGTGCAATTATCATAAAAAATAATGTAGCAACACACTGCTTGGGTTACCACAGTGTAACTATAATAAAGAATAGTGTAGTTGAGGCAGTTGTACATAGCCAAAAATCACTCTTATACGAATGCCTTGGATTGTCTTAAGTGTGGTTCCACACCGAGGAATTAGGGCCTGTTTTTCCTGCTTGTTTTCCGATAGAATAGCTTTTGCCTCATCTTGTGGGACAGATAAATTATGGCTCTCTTCCTTGGGATAAATTACAGATGTCTACCTGTAAATGAGTCCCTTTCAATGGACCCATTTTCTAGAGGTGCGAAAATTCCTAAGACAATTACCAGATCTATCTATATTTGGTATATAAAGTCGTATCATATCCAGAGTCAGCCTTAAAAGCTTGTGGGGGATAGATAAACTTTGGCTGTCTCCCTTTGGATAAATTACAGAGGTCTTCCTTTAAATGGACCCATTTTCAAGAAGTGCAGAAACTCTTAAGATAATTGCCAGTGTTATCTATATTTGGTATGTAAAGTCATTTATATCATATCGTAGTATGACCGAATTTTTGATAATTGCCATGTCACGTTCGTTAGGTTACTACTACAATATCAGTGCTTGTGGGCTGGCTGTCTCCTTATGCTGTAATATTCATTCTTTCTGGCTATGAGTATTGGTATGCTGGGGGCACATCCTCCCTCCTGCCTCTCACCTTTGCCTTATTCCAGTAAAGGCGCTTTCTCTGATCGTATTTGCTTGGACCACCTCTTTTCTGTAACATTGCAAGCTCCTGATGTATTGATTGCAACACGAAAGGTCTAGATCTATCATTCAACTCCCTCTTGGTTGTTTTGAATCTTGTATTGCTTGTTCACGACGTTTTGAATAATATATATAATATTATTATATATTTTAAAATTTTAAAATTTTCCTTTTAAAAATTTTTTTTGGGTTTCATTTTCCAAAAATTTTAAAAGAAAAAAAAAATTTTTATTTTTAGAAAAAAACTACCCAAATTATTCAAAAAAATTTTTTTGTAAAAAATTAAAATTTTTTTGGACAAATTATAAAACAAAAAAAAAAAATATATTTTTCTTTTTAAAGAAATTTTTGGGGAAAGGGCTTTTTTGAGAGTTCACGACCAGTTTTTCCAATCGGCACGACATATATATATATATATATATATATATATAAAAAATTTTTTTTAAAATTAATATTAATATTTTGTTGGGGTTGGGAAATTAATTGAAAACTTTAAAATTAAGTTTTCAAAATTTTCTTATACAAAATATATTTTTTCATTTAGAATGAAAAATAATTTTTCCAAGAGAAATTTGAAAAAACCAATTTTAAACAAGGTTTTATTTTAACCCAAAAAATTTTTAATATTAAATTAATTTAAAAAAACAAAAATAAAAATTTTTTTTTTTAAATATTTTAAAATTATTGTAAAAATTTTTTTTTAATAAAGGTTTATTTAAAAAAAATTTTACAAATTTAAAAAAAAAAAAAAAAAAAAAAAAAAAAAAAAATGTATATAAGGTATTTTTATTTAAAAAAATGGCAAAAATTTTTAAAGATACATTGTTGATAAAAAATGGATATAATACACGAGATGTGATAATCATGTCTGGTTATTGTTACGTTTTCACTGATTAT